>JAOEHV020510494.1:0-20666 GCA_025447995.2 Isaurus tuberculatus
GTGGTTGTATAGTCCGTGTATAGTACGTTTGAACACCAACTCTATACAATGTCGATCATACAAAGTCGAGTGTTGTAAAGTGCGTGTATAGTGCGTTTGAACAGGCCTTTACCCAACAACGCTATACAATGTCGATCATTCAAAGTCGAGTGTTGTATAGTGCATGTATAGTGCGTTTGAACTAACGTGTAAATACACGTTTTTGTTTTGTTTTAGTTGAACCGTTCTCGACGTCAGTTCGTTGTGCGAAGAATCAACCTTTCCACTGGTTAGGCCAAAGAGCTGTTGGGTTGGATATTGTGTATTCGTACAAATGCGGAAACGGTAAAACATTTTCAGTCTGTTGTTAGCAAATGCAGAGCAAAACTAATTTACTGCTTCGCAAGAAACGTCACTTTTATTTTGATAACGTTTCTTTTGCTGTATATTTAGATAGGCAGAAACATATCCTTTATACATGTTGTTGAAACAGGAAGTACATGAAGGATCTTTGCAGTTGTGTACACAATTTAAGCAATTGAAACCTTTTTCAGTGTTCTCTTACCTAATTATGGTGGCGTGGTTGGCGCAGTTGGTAAGATCTGTGCCTTCCAACCACAAGGTCCCAGGTTCGATTCCCGGCTCTACTGAAAATTGAACATTTGTGTGACCTTCTTTTCCGCCAATACTTACTCAGCTTTCCATCCTTACGAGGTCGGTAAATGAGTATCAGCTTCGGCTGGGAGCTAACCTGCGATGGATTAGTGTCCCATCCAGGGGCAGTCAAGGACTCTCATCCGCTTAACATTACGGAAACCGGAGATAAGCGCCGGCCCCATGGGCCACTAGGCTCGTATAAGGATTTAGCTTTAGTTTAGCTAATTGCTTACATTACGTTCTTAGTCAGGAAGATTGTTCATAAAGTCGCTACCGCGATACAAACTCGACCTTTAAGGGAGCTCCAACTGTTATAAACATTTTGCGTCAAAATATACTTTGACTATCCCCGAATCTTCCTCGATGCTTTTCTGTTCCAGTTTAACATCGATTTCTATTGCCTACTGCATGTGCCGTTTTAAAATCGTGAGCGGCGCTATTTTGTTTGTGTGATGTCACTCTTGCGCTGAGGTTTTTCTAAGATAGTGGTATCGGAGGCGTGTGGGTGTAATTCCCAACCATATTTCAGAAACAAACAAATGTGAAGTATTTGGGAAAAAGTTAAATTTCCCGCTTACCGATACGTAAAAAAACAGCGCAAGAGTGACGTCACGCAATCAAAATGACGCCGCCTACAAATTTAAAATTGCAAAGTAGGTCATAAAAATCGACCTAAAACTGAAACAGACAGGCTCAAATCCCGATTTAAAGGTTGGAGAAAGATTCAAAGAAGTCAAGCTATTTACTGACTTGAAATGTTCTCAAGATTTGGGGTTCCCTTTAATGAATTTTGTTTGTTCAGTTACCATTTAATTGCGGCGTAGTTGGTGCAAGTGGTAAGTTCTTTGCCTTCAAACCACTAAACTGCGAGCAGTCTCTTTCTTTTCCTCGAAATCAGTCGAAATTAGAAGTTCTACTAGTGAGTAGTGCAAGCGTAAAACCGTTTAGAAACCCACAGTACAACCTGTCAGCAGCACTGCTCGCTACTAGAACTTCTAATTTTGACTGATTCCGAGGAAAATAAAGAGACTGCTCGAAGTCTAGCGTAGTTGGTGCAAGTGGTAAGTTCTTTGCCTTCAAACCACTAAACTGCGAGCAGTCTCTTTCTTTTCCTCGAAATCAGTCGAAATTAGAAGTTCTACTAGTGAGTAGTGCAAGCGTAAAACCGTTTAGAAACCCACAGTACAACCTGTCAGCAGCACTGCTCGCTACTAGAACTTCTAATTTTGACTGATTCCGAGGAAAATAAAGAGACTGCTCGAAGTCTAGCGTAGTTGGTGCAAGTGGTAAGTTCTTTGCCTTCAAACCACAAGGTCCAAGGTTTGAATCCAAGGCTCTGCCAAGATTTAAACTTTTGCGCTTTCTTTTTTTTTCCAAACCCGACAAAGCTTTCCATCCTGGTAAGGTCCGTCAATACTGTATACCAGCTTCTTCTAAAGTTAACCGGGAAAGAATTTAGCTTTGTAAAAATACCAATTTTCATTTTTTCTCTTTCATGTCATTAGGTGCACCATTGTCTCAGTCGATACACTGTACAAATGGTTATAAGGCAACTTACAGACGCGATCTCATTCCCGACGCGATGAAAAGAGCTGCTATTCCGATGTGCAGGAAAAGAGGTTGTATATCTGGGACAACAGAAGAACCTTTACTTGGATTATTTTCGACAGGGAGTGACTGGAATCTTAAGAATGCAGCAGTTCTTATATTCGCATGCTTAAATCCCAAGTAAGTTTTGAGGTATATGATGAGGACTCAGTTTATGTACATAAATTAAAAAGGCTTCAACGGTCTCATTATATGGGAGAATCATTCAGTTCCGGCTATAGGCTCAGTAGGCTAAAGCCCGTATGGTGCATGTATATATTGCTAAAATTCAAATATACAAAAAAATACAAAGTAAATTGTGCCGAAGTTATCTTTCCTATCGTGATTTTGATGGACATTCATGGGATTTTAGAACCAGGCTGCAGTCAATATAAAGCCTGGTGTGATAAACCTAATTTTTTCAAAAATGTTATTTCTATCGAGCATACGGCAAGTATTAGTGCTGCTTTTGGTTGATTTTGTTTCTTAGAAGAAGGAAAAATTTTGCACGTCTTAAAAATTCTTATGTATTTTAAACTTTTAACAAAAAAAATAGCCATTAATATCCTTCAAATCAAGACTTCAGTCTGATATTATTGTAAAATGTATTCTTATAGAAAAAGAGTGTACTGGGACAACCTCGTCCCCAGGGTTTCTCCTTGGCTTGAGGAAAAGCTCTGGGAACGAGATTGCGGTGTACTGGGAAGTTTTTATAATTGTTAGTGTAGCAGAAAAACACGAAATTTTAAATCTTTCCGCATTGAGATCATTTTAGTCTTCCGTTTCAAATTAATTCTCCTTTCCTCGTATGTATTTTTGTCTGTCAAAAATGAGAAAATCTTTTATTCATGTCTTGTTTGATCTATTGCAGTTTTTATGTGCGGGTTTTACGACCACCTGCTTACATGTGCATGAATGAGTCCATCTCCCCCTTCTCGTCAGTAACTTTGCACCCTCCTGGCTCCAAACCCCCCTTCCCGAAAATAAAAAGTATATAACGATCTATCAGAAATTGAAATGACGACTTTTTTCTCTTTAGCAGAAAGTGAAACACTCGAAGACAAGGGCTCTGTGACATCCTCTCAGCAAAATCTCGGCACTCAGCGTAAAGTTAGGACTGAAAAACAGAACGCACTCAGCAGGTTTAGAATATCACAAGAATCCTTCATCTACAAAAAAAACCCAACATAACAAGACACGAATTACCTTCTTCATAGTTGGCACATTCGATTCTTTGATTAGAGTGACAATCAACGACCACGATCCTTTAGGTCTTGTATTTATTATTATGCCTTTAGAACTAAATTGGTAAAAATGGTTTGCGCGTTAGAAAAATTAGAAGCAATTGTTTGTTGTAATGGCATAGACAGCCTATAGGTCTGCATGCAGACGCCTAAAATCTTTCTTTGACAATAAAAAGACGTTAAACAGAAATTCGTTAAAAAATTATTTAGCTCAAATGCTCAAACGCACACGACAAAGCTTAAAGGTTTTATCCTGGCAAAAGAATTTTCAGTGTCGTGATTATCGCGCTGTCATAAGGTACAAAAAATACTTGCTGAATATAATTTTTAAAAAAATTTAAGTGCGTTGGCGAATATAGGAAAAACACGTGTTCTAATCAATTCCAGATCGAAATGTTTAATCATGGCCGTGAGTAAAATAGAAGTTGCCGTATCGAGCTATCCCTACACTGACGCGCGATCGACTAAGGCTCGAAACGAGCCTAGAGCTGATTAAAACACGTGGTTTCAAAATTCACCAGTGAAATAAGCGCTAAAAGGAGAGGGTAGCTCTGAGAGAAGCGAATAAAAAAGATTTCCCTTCTTTCTTGTCGTATTTCATTTTCTTCTTGTCAACGCTACTTCCTTTCCATTCCTTTTAGCGCTTGTTTCGTATGCTATCTCAAAGGAATGCGCTGGCTTGTTGAGATGCGTTCTTCAAAAACTAAACTTGCTTAGAACAAACAAAGTTTTTATAAGTTTAAACTTCTTCGACTTCAATTAGTTCGTTTTAGAAATGTAATAGCTCAGTGTGAAGTTTAACACTACCAGATGTAAAATCTACGCTTAGAATGAAATGTAAATAAAGTTATTCTGGTAATAGTATTTTACAACTCTCCTGGAAGCTTGCCCGCTGACAAGTTAAGTAATTACATTTTAATAGCGGCGAACAAAAGTGAATGTGTTTTTTTTTGTTAAAAAACAACATGACAAAAATCGAGAATTTCTGATTTTTGAACCAGATAATGAACCCTATAAAGTGACAATTCATTTTATTTGTATTGAAGAATAGAAAATAATAGGTATTATTCATTCGAAATATTGACCAGTTCCACGAGTATCCCAAGAGCTGTGCACACCTCTGTCTTCGTAAATTAATGTATTAGGAAAGACTAAATTAAAGTATACATTTCTAAAGCAAAAGAAATAGTTTTTCAACTTCAGTTTCTCGTTTTGATTAAAATACATTTAACTAAAAATCTTATGAGCTATAAAAATAGGTTTGAGTTATTAAAAATAAATAGTTGCAGAAATATCCAAATAAACTTCTTCTGAGCTTTTCCACAAACAGACAAACTTCTACCACCTCAACAACCGCTTTACCTCGAAACATTCAGTATTTTATTTTTCTTTTCTAGTTTAGTGACAAGGCCCAGGAAATAAATTCATCTACACTTCTCTTCCCCCTCGGATACAAAAGACGCTGAAGTGCAAAACGCTTTTATCCCCTCTGCCTTCCCCACAAAATAAAAAAAATAAACACAAATAGCAGTTAATTCATCAACTCTCCTAGACAAACGTTTTATTGTATAGCAATAAATCTATCTGAATGTGCTTTTTTGTCAAAAAAACTGTTATAAAAAAAGGTTCTATTTTTTGATCCAGCTTAAGAAACCCTCCAAAATGACCATTCATTTGTTTTTTGTCTTGCGAGTATAAATGATTGGTGACATTCATTCAAACAGTTGACTAAACCCTACAAAGAAACCATTTATTTTGTTTGTCTTTGTAACGAAAGTTTTATTTTTTTGCATAGAGAATAACTCTGATGTCCAGCCTTGATTGTAGTTTCCATCGGTAGAGTAGCTGGTTTTCCAACTACAATCCCGACTTCCGCTCACAGCCTTTACCAGAGCAGGGATTGCACGTGCTTTTAGCGTAGTGATTATACAAAGAGAAAGAAAGCTTGATTGCGCTTCATTTTACAGAACTGCAAACAAAAATAAGCTGGACAAATGAGATACGTAACAAAAGAGATGTAAAACAATGGACACTGATTGCCGACAAAAACTGTTAGATATATAAAACGACGCGCAAGATGAAATAAAATAACTCAAATGAAAGTTCGAACTTATTACAGAATTTTGCCTTGTGACATCTTGAAGAGTAGAAGTGATTGGTGTTAATTATTCTAATTTGGAACCAGTTTTTAAAACTCCAAAGTAACCATCATTTTTTGAGTTATAGTGCGGTTTCTCCAAATTAATTTTTGTACTTTTGAAAAGCCAACAAAAAATGTGTGAGAGTCGACTAAGCTTTTAGCATTCAGTTATTTTTTCAAATCCCACTGTTAACGAATGGACTTAATATCGCAACACATTTTTAAGAACAAAATTAGTAAAAATTATATACCTTTCAGGTACCTGGATAATGAGAGTTAATGTGTTGTAATTATTTCGAGCGGGTCGTGTATTGATGGTCAGTGTTCCAGTTTAATTGTTTGACATTCAAAACGAAACTTGTGACAAAACTTATAGTTAAAAATCGACAAAAGTAATAATGCTGTCTTTACTCTCAGCTAAATTTAGTTGAAAACATCGACAAACTTCATATAATTGAAAGCCATAAATGCAAAATTACGTAAACGTTGAATCTGGGCTTCATATGCTGCAACTGCATTACTGTTAGTTTGGTTTTTAAATCTATAAACACACGAAATGACAGTAGAAAACCGCTCTTTCTCCTATTTTTTTTTAAATAAAAGCCAGTCTAAGATAGTTTATCTTTTTAAAAAGGGGTTAACGTTACAATTATATTGTATTCAGTCTTCATTTCAAGCAGTTTTGAATCACGTCAAAATTTTTTGTCATCCATTTGCTCTTATTAATATATGACCAAATACTATTATGTCATTGCTCTATGACCAGCAGGTACTTGTGTTAGAAACAAGCGTCCTTAGATCAGGAAAGGCTAACAAATAATTCTCTTTTCCGTTGAAAATAAACCCTTGTAGGCCACATCAATAACTTTTAAGAACTTTTTTTAGTGATGTCTTTCTTGGACACGGCCTACAGAAGAAGAAACTCCATCAAGAGAACGGATTCGGAGAAAAACAATTCTCCCAGCAGTTATGGTAAAAGGATTTTGGCTATTACTGGTGTATTGACTGTAATTCTAGTTATTTGTGTTGTTCATGTCGCCACAAGTAATGATAGAAGAACGTTTTTTGACGAGTTACTTAGTACAGGCGGGGCTATTCGCTCAGCGAGAGACATTCCGCGTAATTCATCAACTCCTGAGTCCAATGTCTGCCGTAGCAAAGCGTGTAAGAGAGTGGCAAAGTACATTAAAAACTCTATGAACACAAGCAAAGATCCATGTAATGACTTTTTTGATTATGTATGCGGCGGTTGGATACAAAAAAACCCAATTCCTAGAACTTCCTCTACGTTTTCGACGTTTTCAAAGCTTAATGGACAAGTAGAAAAACGCCTACGGAAATTGTTGGAAAAACATATTACAAAGAAAAGTTCACGTCTTCTACAACTGCCAAAAAATCTTTACAAGTCGTGTTTGAACTTAAGAGCCATAGAGAAGGAACTGGGTAATCCACTCTTAGAGCTTATAGAAGAACTCGGATCCTGGGATTTGAAAAAGAAAGGAAACTGGGAAGAGAAGAGTTGGAACTTGACGGAACGGATTTTTCATATACATAAAACATTCACCTCTGCCGGAGGCCCTTTGTTCTCAGTTCATGTTAGTGATGATCCAGTGAACAACTCACGACACATCATTGATGTAAGTATTTTTAAATTTTAATCCTTATAATGTTTACAACGTTCTTGATTTTGAACTTCTCGTTCATTTTTATTTAAAACATAAACAGATATGTTTCGAGGGACAACCCTCATCGTCAGTGTGTTAATAAATTTGTTTATATTAAGCAGAAAATAATAAGAGTATTGATGTATTATATATAAGCTAAATTATAGTACGCTAAGTGTCAAGTTCAAGTGCTGGACTTGTTGATTAAGCACCGGTTTGGAACATTTGATGTGCATGGCCTCTTTTATTTTTATTGTATACTGCGTAACTTTTATCAATTATTTCGAAACATTGGCTGTTGCATGCCTCTCTACATTCTGGTGATTTAGCTAAATGCTTAAAAATATGTGAAGACTCGTCACCCTTGAGATGCTCACGTACACGTGTACCAAAATGCCGGCGAGTTTCGCCCACATAACAAGAATTACATCTTGCACACATAAATTTGTACACAATATTTGACTGGAGTTCCCTCGGGGAACTTTGTTTTAAAATTGACTGAAGTTTGGAGCTTTATTTTAAATTTTAACTGGAGTTCCCTCGGGGAACTTATTTTAAAATTGCCGTCTTAATTGTTCATAAAAGATAAACTTTTTTCTTATAAAAGCCTTTTTCGTTAAACTAAGGCTGAAAAATGCCCAAAATTCAAAACACGTTTAGAGCATAGCCGAGGCTTTAAAACGACATAGAAAATTAATTTAATACTTTGCAGAAAATATGAATATATGCTTAGTATTCTAGTATTTGTCAAAGGGACATCAACCATAGCGATGGAAAGTAAAATCTTAATTCTAAATTACATTTGCAGTTACGTAATATGCCATATGGCAAAAATGGTGTAATTGTAGAGAGATTTAGTATCACGTTTACGTTGAAACGTGAGCGGCAAGAGTAACCACGTGACGACCATTTTTCCGCCATTTTTCAAGTTTGACGGTTCCGCTTTGCCGTTTGTACATGAAAGCAAGCTGTTTCGTGTTTTCCGGGTACGTAAGATTAACCGCAAAACGTGAAAATGGCGGGAAAATCGTTGTTACTTGTCACTCTTGCCGTTCACGTTTCAACGTAAACGTGATACTGAATCTCTATTGTATCTTCTATTGTTTACAGTTTATATATATCCTAACAATTTAATATTCAACTTTAGTTTATAACTAAAACAGTTTACACATAGGACTGACGACGACCGGCGCTTAATTTCTGTTTCTGCAGTGCAAAGGGAACCCTCTGCTATAAAACATTCTTGGAGTTAATTGATAAAATTTTTTACCCTTATGTATTTCTTTTTAATTATATATTAAGGGTAAAAAACTGACTAATTCGATTAAAATATATTTGTGTGTGCGGCCATCTTGAATGTGACGTAACTTGGTTGTAGTGCCAGTCTCTACTCTTTTTTAATAAAATTATAAAACGAGTATAGGAACTGGCCATGCAACCAAATTAAGTCACGTTCAAGATATCCGCACACACACAAAGTCAAATTAGTAAGTTTTTACCCTTTAAGTAAAATTATCAGTGCTGGGGTAAAGAAATGGGTTAAAATTTCCGTGCTAACCCATGCGTTCATTATGCATACATTTTACTCAAAAGAGAAACAATAACATGTCAAAGTTTTCAGTGTGCTTTTTGCATTCATAATGAATGTATGGGGTAGTGCGGAAATTTTTGACCCAAGCATGATAAAATAAGGTAACAGTTGTTTGACACTGAATAAAAATATTAGATAAATTTTCTAAACGTTTCAAGCCCTACTCGGGTCATCATCAGTAGATGGCGAAAAGTTGATGCAAATCTGTATGACATGCAATGGAAACAAAACCTATTTTTTACATGGATGACTAAAAGTTGATGCACTTCGAAAACTTAGAATGTTTAACAGTGGAGGTTCCCTTTAAGTGGATGAGAGTCCGATTTTCCCCTGGACGGAACATTAATCCATTGAAGTACTATTATGTTAGCATTGATATCTATTTTAACTGTTCTAGGTCGACCAAGCCGGGCCAAGTTTATCCCGAGAAGTCTACTTTGATAACCCTAAGGTGAGTACTAACAAAACAAATTGTTGAAAAAATCGTAAATGAAATGCGACATTTTTCAAAAACATTAAAAAAATCTCTACAAATACTTGAATTTTTCCCATTTCAACCGAAAATGTAAAATTTCGAGGCAGCTATGTTCAGTAGTTAGGAGCACGAGATGACCTGAGCTCAAATCCCGCGCTGACTAATGAATGGATTTGTCCTCGGTGGTCCGTGAGTCAAATTCACCACGCTTTGGTTGGGATTTGACTCAGGGGGAGGGGGGGAGGGGCTTTAATTTCGGGAATCGAAAAGCTCTTTTTGGGGACTAGTCAACAAGTTTTTATTTATTATATTTTTTTATAGATTTGAAGTAGAATGCTAGCCGCTCTCCTGTCGCTTTGGGAAGCTAGTCACAAGATTTTTCTCTTGGCTTGCTTTCAACATTACAAACAGAGAGCAGGCCATCAGGTTATATTTGAAGTAAATCCTTACTTTTTCACAAAGCCTTGATTTTAAAGTTTTATTTAATTGTATTTTCTCTTTCTAGATCATTAAAGCTTACAAACAGTTTTTCGTTGACGTTGGCAAACTTCTCGGAGGTAAAAAAGAGCATCTTGAGAAAGAAGCTGATGAACTGGTTGCGTTTGAGAAGGAGCTGGCAAATGTGAGAAAATCTTTGTTACACTTATTTGATACCTTGAAAAAGTTTTGAAAATATTTAAAAATGAGCTCAAAGTTGAGATTTTGAAAAGGACATAATTTTGCATGTTAAATTCTGGAAAACAAAATACAATTTTATGTTTTTCACTAAAAACTGTATAAAACTCATCATTTTTTTACGATATTAAGTATACGAAAAAAAGACAAAAAACAAACATCGATATACTACTTACTAACCGTATGTTCAATGCTTGTAATGAAAATTTCATACGCTGTAATCTAAGAGTACATACACTATTTTCACTCTAATATTGCATAAAAAATAAAAAATATTCACCCTTGGTAGGCATTTATACTGTTATAACATTCTTATAAAATAGATTCAGCTCACATTTTCATTAACCCCACCCCCTCCCCAGCAAAATTCCTACGTACTGGCCTGGTGTTTAATCATTGCCGTAATTAGTGTAAGGAGCTAACGCTTCGAGCGTTTACCATTCGTCTAAACAACAGTAGTTTGCACAACTCAAGGTTGAAATATTACATGTTGTACCTGCTCACCGACTCACCATAATATTATGATCCACACGGTTGTTGTTTCAATTTAGGTGAGCATTCCTGATGCAGATAAAACGGATACGTGGTTCAACAGGATTACCATCAACAAATTAGAGAAAGAAGTACCCGAGGTTGGTCAAATTACCCCCATCGTCTATTATTAACGTTTTAATGGGTTAATATAGTTTCAGTGACCAGGAAGCTGTTATCTAATCCTTACCATTACTACCACCATTATCATCATCATCATCATCATCATCACCATTATCATCCGTTATTACCACCACCACCATCTCTACCTTTATCTTTATCATCATCACCACTATCACCGTCACCAACACAATCATCATCATATTTATCACCTTCAAATTCATTCCATCATCATTTTCATCATCAGCAGCACCACTTATCATCATCATTGTTGTTGTTGTCGTCATCGTTATCATCATTATCACCATCATTATAATATATATTACCAAGATAATTTACTTGAAACACTTTTTTGTTGTGGATCTGTTTTGCAGTTTCCATGGCTGGACTATTTGAACAAGCTGTTCGACCCAGTCAAATTGAGTAAAGAAGAAGAGATCCTTGCACCTGCTGTACCTTATCTAAAGAGTATGTTTAAGATTGTTAAAAGAACCCCCAAAAGGTATGGAACTTTGCTTTCGTCAAATTGTGGAATTTTGCCTTATCTGTCCTCCTTAGTGTCATATGTTGCTTTTAAATGTATTTTATTAGACTAAGCATTATATAAGAAATAGAACGCAAACAGCGTTTTGTCACCTTTTTGTTATTTTAAAATTAGTTAATAAGTTAATGTTCTTGTATGCTTAAATTCAAATTCTGTACTATTAACCGTCACTTCTGAAGATGTATGTAGTCGCATACGAAACGTCAAGTAAAAGTTAATTTCAACTGACTATGCGTATATTTTTAATGTTTGTCACCGCTGTTTGTATTTCTTATAAAACTGAGATGGCCAAAAGAAAAGAGTATTTATAAGCATTATATATATTTTTTGCAGCAGACATACTTGCCACTTGTCTTCTATAAAGCCTAGGACTTCTATTAGAAGTTCCATACTAAATATTTTCAAAATACCCCCAGAATTGGCATTTCAAAGAGTGTAGCTTGCCACAATTTCCCGGGGGAGCATTCCTCCGGGCCTCCATGGAGGCTCGCGCCTTTAGCGCTCGCTAAAATCTTTTCTGCTCCCCCCCCCCCTCTTCCCCCTTCCCCAATGATCATGAGTTTCCGCCGGCCCAGTAGTCCAACCTGTTCTATAAGAACTATGATAAAAAACTTACGACTTGAAACTATAAGTTTCAACTATAAGTTTGGACTATAAGTTTGGACTATAAGGAACTTTGTAATAACGTGTTTTATCCCACTTTTGGGATTGGATGTGATTATGCCTGAAAGATCTGATTGGTTTCACATTTTATTCAGTATCAATAATTAGAGTTTTCAAATCTTCTTTAGAATCCTGTCAAACTATCTTATATGGAACGTAGTGCAAGATGAGGTGTCCTATCTTTCTAAACGTTTCCGCGATGCACGAATTAACTACAGAGACAGCGTCCTGGGATCTCACGGCCAAAAGAAAAGATGGAAAACTTGTGTGGCGTACACAAACGAGCTACTTGGTGATATTTTAGGATCGGAATATGTGAAACTCTATTTTGACAAAAAGAGGAAAGATTTTGTAAGTAATACGTAATTAGTCTAATATGAATCTTTATAAGAGCCTTCGTATCTCGAGAGGGCCAGCTCTTTTCTCTTCTTACTGTAGTGTTGAGCAAATGAGAGACTGAGAGATAAAGTAATCCCTTGGTTATCTTAATGGTGGCCTGGTTGGCATATAGATAGTAAGATGTCAGTCTTCCAACCACAAGGTCAAAGAATCGAACCCCGGCTCTCCCAGTTTCCTCAGCTTTCCATCCTTAAGAGGTCGGTTAATGATAAATACCAGCCTCGTGGCCTAATTTTGTATTGGTTAAAAACAATGGTCATGACGGCTTGGAAAGATCTTTGTAGTATGTATGTAATTTAAATAAATACAAAAAAAATGTTTTAGGTACAAAGTTAATTATTTCTGTTTTCAGGCTGAAAACATGATCAAGGAAATACGACAAGCTTTCAAAGACAATGTGAATTCGTTATCCTGGATGGACAAATTTACTAAGTTGGCTGTTGGAGAGAAGGTAAGAATATGTTAATAAAGCCAGTGTCTTATTCTGTCGATTAACTACAGGTCTCTTATATCCCAGGCCCGTACACAGGAGGGGCGGGGGGGGGGGGGCGCCCCCCCCCCCCCCCCCCCACCACCCGTTTTATAAAACACTTTTTTATGCACGATGTTCGACAATAATCTGTTTTATCCAACACGAGTTAAAACAGAAGAATATTAGATAGCGCATGTGTGCTCGAACTTAATACTTGAAGTCACAAAAATGGTCACTAAGGCCACATTGGCAGCGGGCATTACCCCTTGACAATAATAAACACGACCCTGATACAGCGTATACTGGGTTGCCTTTATACTCTTTCGCATCGATTTAGACTTATAAGAGACATAGGATCAAAATGCACCAGTCCAATAAAAACTGTTCGAAAGACTTTCTAAGCTCAGATTCAAGTTGAAAAAGAGAGAACCAACCCTTCTTCCAGTGAAAAGTTTTTAAACTTGAAGATATAAATCAATAGCTAAATTTTATTCATGAAAGCTATCATAAAACTATGGTCTATTGTTTTCCATACTACAAAGCATTTTCCGCCCGGCTTTGAGCTTGTAATAATTTACTTTTCTAAATTTGCTAAAAATGCATGGATTAATACATCAAAATTTAGTTTGAAGACTTGAGAAGCATTTTATTTAAATACTGCACAATTATACAATATATTCACCGACTGAACAATTTATTTGAATCCTCATTTTGAAACAAATGCAAAGGAATAAAAATTATCAAGGAACGACGAAGATCTTTTGACGCTCTTATTTATACTTAAAAACCAAAAGGAATAGTAAAGTTTTAAGTGCTATATATTTTAAAATTGATAGCGCACTGGAATGTTAGCAGCCAAGAATATCTGGTTTTTTGTAGTAAAACGTGAACTGTTACCACTGATGGGTTAGCTCTTTCGATGAAATATAACGTCACAGTTTACATCCGACCTAGTTAGCTGTTTCTCTGTAGTAAAACTATAGTAAAACGTTAGAACTTACTCTTGACTTTGCTGGCTGTTTCAATATAGTAAAATGTCAGGGCTTAGCCTTGACCTATTTCGCCTTATTGGGTTTCATTAGCAACATATAGTAACAAATTAGCAAGTTTTCCAACATAAGATGATCGAGTACATCGAAACTCAAGGTAAGTGGGAAAAGGTTGAAAAGATAGTCACAAGCACAAGTATCGCTCTACCAAGGTTGCTTTAGTGCCTATATTACTGGCCAAAAAGCTGTATTTGCGCTTGTGATTATTGTTACAACCACACAGATGCATTTCAGTTTTGTTGTAAGAATGAAAACTCTTGGAAATCACGGAATTAGAGCGAAACTTTGGTTTTTCTGTAGGCAGACGCTATGCGTGACCAAGTCGGCTACCCTGGTTACCTGGTCAACGCAACCAAGTTTAACAAAAGATTCAAGAAGTATGAAAATGTAAGTAACTAAAGAAACTAGTTGCTCCAACGAAGGTCTAACATTCGAAATGTTAGGGTTTTTGTATTATTTACGTTGATGATCATAAACTTTTCGACCTTGAGTTGTCGAAACTACGTTTGTTTTGAAGGTCTAACGCTAAAGATGTCATCTCCCTGCACTACTTACGGCAATGATCAGAGAAACGTAACGTCAGCTTCCTACTCTACTTACGGCAGGAGAGAAACGTAACGCCAGCTTCCTACTCTACTTACGGCAATGATCAGAGAAACGTAACGTCAGCTTCCTACTCTACTTACGGCAGGAGAGAAACGTAACGCCAGCTTCCTACTCTACTTACGGCGATGATTAATCATTAAAACTAACTGAGTTAATAAAATCTTGCGTTTTCTCAAAGTATACATAGTTCATTTGAAAGATGTAAACAGAAATATTTTAGTTTGTTAGTTTTATAGATTTGGTTTTTGCAAAATTTTTCATTCTTCCCACAGCTCACTATGACAACCAAGAGCATCTTCAAGAACAGAATTGCTATTATCAAGATGGCGCATCGAAGAATGCTTTCCAAACTAAGAAAACCTGTTGATAAAGAAGAGTAAGTCGGTTATTCTGTAAGGAAACGCCACTCTTTTGTTAAGCACTCACAATTGCTGCTATGATAAAATTAAGCTAAGTTCGTCAGTATTCTATTCTTTTTATCTAACTTAACCTCGACAAGCTAAGTTAAATTCTTTTACAATCCTTGCAGCAACTGGGGCCGTTGCTTATCTCCGGTTTCTGTAATGTTAAGCCGTTTAAAGTCAATGATCACCTCCTGGACGGGACACTAATCCACTGCACGTTAGTTCCCATCCCAGCAGATTATGGTACTCTATTAAGGATGAAAAATTGAGTAACCCATGACCGAAAGAAGGTCACACGCATATTCAATTTTTGGCAGAGGTGCATGGAGATCGAACCTGGGGCCTTTCGTATTGCTGGAAGGCAGTGAAATCTTACTCCTTCTTCAACAAGTTATCCGAAAAATAAAAGTTAAAATAGAAGAAAAATGGAAGCAGAGGGAGAGATTGCGTCAAAACAGAAGGCTGTAAATCTATATAGAAAGTATAAAACGCTATTGCGGTCTAAAACTGTTAAGATGTTTTAAAAAACTTCTGAGCTTTTGCTGTATACAAAGGGCATCATCAGATATGTAAATGAAGAATGCATAAAATCTGCAAGTATAAATTTCTTCATTGCCCTTGTTGGGTTTATGAACATTCTTCATAGTTTTAAATTTTGGTGACAACGTTTCGACAGTGCTTAGGCTGTCTTCTTCAGGTCGTTTGATGTTGTTTTGAAAGCCAAGTTTAAAAATATTTCCAATACCGTGTGGATGCGGAAAATTCCGTTACATAGGAGAACCTAGAAGAAAATGGGCCACGAGAAAGAAAGAACAGCATGAAGGACAAAGTAAAACTAACCCAGAGAGACATGGTAGAGAAGCTGAGAAACGGATAAATACTTGGCAATGGAGGTTTAGCAAAGCATGACCAAACAAGCCCTAACAACATACAATGGGAAGAAAGCTGTATTATTGCTAAAGAAACAAATACACAAAAAAGAAAGTCCCAGCTGGAATCCCTAGGGACGATGAGAACAATATACAATAAGAAAATTCCACTAAACAAGAAATAATGAAATAAAGAAATAAATATTTTATTTAACGTCTTTACACGCAGGGAGTGGTTGCCCAATCTCCCTAGCCAAAGGCTAATGTTTAAGCGGTCGAAGGCACAGATTTTGGCGTGAAAGTCGATTCTAAACACCCAGGCAGAAATAGATTATTGGAAATATTTTTTAAACTTGGCTTGCTAAACAACATCAAACGACCTGAAGAAGACAGCTTAAGCACTGTCGAAACGTGAAATGAAACAGAATGCAAATATAAAATATATGCGCAATTGTGCGTGCAAATAATGGAAATGGTACTGAGAATAAAAAAACAGAAAGGTCTCAGGGGTCAAAACTAGAAGGCTCTAGTGTTCAATGGAAGCTGATTGTTGATGGCCTGCTTCTCCAAAGGGTAGAATTCATTGTTCTTCATACTTGAATATCTGTCGTTTATTGTAGATGGCCAATGGATCCACAAACTATCAACGCAATGTACAGTTTCAACGAAAACCAAATGAGTGAGTACATGTTTATCATCCCACTGAAATACCTGTAAACACCTGAAATACACTCTTTTCAAATCGAGAATTAAGCAACTCTATTTCTTTACCTAGAAATATGTAGGTAAATGCCTTTTTGCTTTATTGGCAGCCACTTCAAAGAGCTCCTTGTTGAATTCTAGCACACAAAATGTCAGCGCTAAACCAAAGGAAAATTTTTGTGGGTATACTGATATCTATTTTATTTTCCTGCAGTTATTCCAGCAGGAATACTTCAGCCACCATTTTTTCACGCGGACGGATGTCCAAGGTAAGTGATTTCAAGTGCACTTGGAAAACCTTTAATATTTTCCAAATTTTATATATGATTTACACTCGCTCAAAACTGACATATATAAAAGAGCTGTGATTTATAATCCAGGAAACGAAATACATTTTCGATAAAAGTCCGGATGGAAGGGGAGACTGAATGTCCTCAAAAGATATTAGCATTGTTCCCTAACAAATCGTTAATAAACAGTTAGACCTTGAGGATGAATGGGTTACGTGTCAGCAACTCTTAAAGCTTAAGGTTGCATGAACTATTCACTCATAGTCCATGAGGTCCATGAGTTCGAAGAGTCTAAATGTTTTAGAAATAGAAAAAGTTATTAAAATCTATTTAATTTGCCTTTTTCGAAACTAGAAACGATTGAGACTAGATCCTTAGTAGAGAAGCCAACCAGAGTGCAGGGCTTATAATAGTCCACTAATGCATGTGTACACTAGTCAAGCCAAATAGTCCAAAGTTAACATGTGACAAACAAGAATTTCAACTTCCCCTCCCCCCTGAAATAGTATTTTTGTAACGCGCGTGCTTAGCGGTCACGAGGACACGTGAAAAAGAGAAGGCGAGGTACAAAATGTATTTTTTGATATTAAAAAGCGAAATCGAAAAATGATAGAAGTTTACTCTTTTTACCACCGTAACAAATACCTCATATAGTGGTACAATACTCTATATAGTGGTACAATACCCTAGTAGTGGTACAATACCCTATACATGCAGTGGTACAATTTGTTGTGACTACCCCAGAGGATTTATAACCCAAATATGTGTTCTTCGTTCTTGGCCACGTTTCAATTATTAAGTCAATGACCTTTAAGTTTCCTTTGTAGAAAGATTTGTTGTCAAAAAGCGTTTATTTTCACTAATAGTTTTCTTGTATCTATGTTCAAATTAGTTCACTCAGCTTCGGCGCCATTGGTTCCATTCTAGGACATGAAATGACCCATGGATTTGATAACACAGGTAAGGCGCTCACTGAAAAAAAACGTTTTTCATTGTTATTATTTACAAAGATTCAGTCCCGTTTGCGCAAAAGGATTCCAACAAGTCAGTCCATCTTATTGTGTCTTGTCAGCAGAGGCTTTGAAAGCAATGCAAAAATATGCAAATTAGTGGCATAGCGACACACAAAAGCTCGAATGAAATTCGAAACAGAAAACAGTATCAATTTGTCTCTCATCTTGGCACTGTGCCTCCTTAAAATGTTAAATCTTTTAAAATTATTAACAACCAATATTAGCTGTCCATTAACGGGTGGACATGACGCGATCACAGTCTACTCAGGTGCCTTATAGAATCAACAAAGGATTTTTTTTTAATTATTATCACCAAGAGAAAATGAGGGAACATAGAGGGACATGGAGAGTTTTGGCCGAGATATATCAATTCCACCAAAGTTATTTTTAGTTTCAAACGGTAGAGGAAGTCTGTTTCCCGAGACGTCTGCATAGAGTACAACCTCGATCTGAGGTTGTCAGTGAAAAGAAAACTTTAATGATAAAGGAGCAAAAAAATCTGCTAAGCAAAGAACATCAACACTCTAGGCGCTCAAATCAAATGTCAGGCAAAAAAAAGTCGCTCAAACAAAATCTAAAGAAATAAAAGGAGCGTAAAAATCTCGGAGTGCTTCAACAACAAAAGTCAAAACTAGAACTTCATTATTGGAGATTGAAAATTGAGTCAATAAATGCGTAAAACGCAAACATAAAAACTCAACTCTATACTCAAAATTTTCTCTTGGTATCACTAATTTTCTTTTACCACTTTACTTTATTTCTCACTTATCATTGCTTAGATTACCTATAGTTTTTTAACGTTTTATCTGCCTTATTTAGGAAGAAAGTTCAATAAGTTTGGTGAGCTGACGGCTCAGTGGTGGAGCAAACGGGCTTTAACTGGGTTCAACATGAAAGCTGATTGTATAAAGAGACAGTATTCGCAGTACAAAGTCAATGGAAAATATCCGGTGGGACTATTTCGTAGTGTACTGTAAAACTTTGTTTTATATTTTAAATGTATTGTAATGTTTGGTAGTGCATTGGGTTTTGTTTTATTGTCTTGTCTTGTCTTGTCTTGTCTTGTATTTTTTGTTTTATATTGTTGTATTGTTTTGTATTGTATTGTATAGAAGTGTAATTTTTTGTGTGTGTTTTACTTGACTTGTCTTTCACACAAGGCCGTGTTTTTTTTATTTGGTTTTCAAAATAAGTTTGCTTAGTTTATGTGAGTATTTCGAATGTAACTGTGTTTTGTTAAACGTGGTGGTCTGTTGTCAGCGTCTAAACGCTCGATAATTTTCAGAAATTTACTGCTATTTTTCTCTTTATCGCTCAGATCAACGGCAAGTTGACCTTAGGAGAAAATATTGCGGATAACGGTGGCTTTAGATCTTCGTACAGGGTAAGTGGCTAAAACGATTTTAAGAGCTACCTTTAATTGCGCTAACAATGATGGTTTGTAAGGATTATCATTAATAATGGTTGTACATCCGTAATATCAATAACTCTGTTTTGTAAAAGTCGTAAGAATTGGCCTAACCATTTCAGCAGTCTGACTATCTTACAGTAAAGCATAAAATGAAGAATATAAGGGGTGGGGGAGGGGAGGGGGGTTGCATAGAAGGGGCCGGGGAAAGATGTGATTTTTTTTTTGAAACTGTTGCACAATCTGCCAATTGAAACAGAAAAGTGAAATGCTCAAATGTTGAAATGCCTCAGGGGTCTCTGGAGTTTGTGACACAGGAAAGAAGTAAAATGGAGAGCTGAATACCGTGAAGACATTTAAGTATTTGAACGTAATCGAGTTGCAGGCGAGCTGTTTTAAACCTCATACAGATTGGATGCGAAAGTTGTATAGTACCTATCAAACTCCAACAATAACTAAAGCATATTTTGCTAAAAACTTCAAAGATAAAATATTATTTTTCGCAGAAAATCCAAGTTAAAGTCGTATGCAAATCAGGACGAATCTCTTGCGAAATTACAAACTCGGTCACGGCTATGATTTTCCATTGTGTTTGCCTTACAAATTATTAATGAATTTGATAAACAGATGAAATAAAACACTAGACGAAAGAGCTAATATAATAAAGAAACCACAAAGGCTTATTTGGACAATGCATGGCCCCCACAAAAACTTGAAATTGATAAGTTTTTTTTTACGTACGGATACATCAAAATTTTGATTTTTTTTTCAAAAAAAAAGGCGCGTAAAAGTAAAGCAAGCAACTGGACAAAAGCAAGCGAAAACAAATGCAAAACAACTGAAGGTTTTAAAAACAAACAAACAAACAAAACAAAACACAGTTCAGAGAAAAAAAGATAATCAATTTAGGAGTAACGATCAAAATTTAGACTAAAGAGAGACTAGCTTGTAAAATTCCGAATTTCTGACTTCAATGAAATTTAAAAAAACTTTAGGGCCTTGAAAACGGATGGCAAATTGCCTAATATTTGTTCAACATGAAAACATGTAAAAAGAGTTGGCATTTCTTGTATTGTATGAATGAATATGGTTTACTAATCTCTGTTTACTCCTAGTTTACATACATATTTATTTCTAACATTCTTCTTACCTATTTTTCTTTTTAGGCCTATCATAACTGGTTAAAGAAACAAGACGATAGTATCAAGCTGCCGGGGTTGAACTTGACAAACGAACAGCTTTTCTTTGTTGGATTCGGACAGGTATCCTTGACAACAACCAAAGCACGCTGTTGTCATAGTAACAGAAAATTTTGAAACCTTACTGTTGAATGGTAGTTAAAAGTTGAGGTTTATCAACAACAAAGCAAACATGTTGTAACTAGCTTCTGACTTTGTTTCGAAAATATTCATTCTAAACTCATCCATTCGATGGTTTTTGAATAATTAACAATTATCCCTCGAGCCCGAATGGGATAGAAGCCAATAGCCCATGAGGCCGCAGGCCTAATGGACTATTTGGCTACTAGCCCATGAGGGCGAGAGGGATAATTGTTTTAGTAAAATCAAAAAGAATGGACGTGTT
>JAOEHV020510596.1:2154-20629 GCA_025447995.2 Isaurus tuberculatus
ACTGGAATCTTACCTTGTTGATACATAGTCTACATGTGTGCACTATATGTAGGACTGGAATCTTACCTTGTTGATACATAGTCTATATGCGTGCACTTTATGTAGGACTGGAATCTTACCTTGTTGATACATAGTCTACATGCGTGCACTTTATGTAGGACTGGAATCTTACCTTGTTGATACATAGTCTACATGTGTGCACTATATGTAGGACTGGAATCTTACCTTGTTGATACGTAGTCTACATGCGTGCACTTTATGTAGGACTGGAAAAAAGCAAAGTTTTGAAAACTGTTACACTCACAAAAAATAATCAATAAAAAAGATTGTTACTATGTGATTGTCAAGTTCTATGAACACATTCAATTTCCTCTATGGTTCAAAATTGGCTGACTCATCTCCCATAGCAGGTATACATTTATTCTATTGTGGAAGACAGGTTCACATATAGTGGTCCTCATTTGGATCTCCCACTACTGGGCTAGTATCATGACTAGGAGGCAGCATGGCTCAGTAGTTAGAGTCAGGGGATTTGAATACAGGTGACCCGGGTTCAATTCCCCGACTGTGACTACTGAATGGATTTGTCCTCAGATATCCCAGGGACAAATTCACCACGCTTTGTAAATAGCCGACTGGTTTGCCTCCTACCAGTTGGGATTCTTAATTTTGGGAAGGGGGATTTTAACTATGGTAACTGAAAAGCCCCTTTTGGGGAGTTGCCAATAAGTATTTATATTTTATGTAATTTTTATATTTTTATTTTATCAAACATTGGGCCTTAAATTTTGGGTGAGATTTATAATTATAATCTAATTGAAAAGGCTTTTTAAAACTTCTAGTTTTCTTCCCTCCATAGAATGACTTATCATGATACCCTCTTCAGTCAACTGCTAAAGTTATGAATGATTTGCTCGGCTCTAGAGATTTGGCAACTACTCTCTAAAGTAAAAAAAAAAACACAATGAAAGTAATACTTGTTTTTAAATCAAGTACTAAAATAACACAGACCAGGACAGATGTAGCTTCTTGTGTTTCCAACTAAATGAGGATTTTGAGGATTTTGTAGTTAACCCTTTCAGCTCCAGGTAATTTATCAGCGTCTAACTTCTCCTTACATAATTCAAACAACATAGTATAACTGGTAATGAGAAACTTGGAATTGATCAAATGGAACAAGCTGTGGAAGTTGAAAAGCCAAATTCTCCCAAATTGCTTAAATATAGAAAGTATGGAACTCAGTTGGGAGAATTTGCCAACAAGTCATTTGTCGTGTTTCGGGCTTAAAGGGTTAAAAAGCCTTCTGTTTAGTTTACTAACTCATTATAAATACAATTTTTCTACCTCTGGATTTTCTTCAATTATCCCTTTCATTATAATCTAAAGATTAAAATTAATAACTTCATCTTAAGTGGTCCAAGATTGCTTTGCACAAGGACCTAATTTAGAAAAATGGATATTTTGTTCAAAGCTAGAAATGTTTGATCTGAAAAATGTCTTTCCAGGTGTATGTTCAATACTTTATGGCCTATCACTATCACTTACTGTCATTTTTCCTTCCAAAAGTTTGGGAATTGTCCCCTGCAACAAAAGAACATTAAATAACCAAAGGATTATAGGAACCAAGAAATTAACAAACACAGTATTTTAAGCTGTACCCATTTTATGTACACATTTGTCATACTTTTCGCATGACCCAAGAACCTGTTTTCAATAACAAGGTCACAATGAGCACTGTATTTGATGTGCAAATAATTCATTTTCAAAGTTTATAATTCTAATGATAATGGCATCAATTGAATGAAATTGAATTTGTAATGCAGTTATTAAGCAACATTATTGTTAATCTTTTGCAGTTATATTTTACCCATATTTTAAGCAATTGCATAACCCCCATTGGAATTTGACCTGTTCCCTCTGAGTTGCTGGTGCAGCACCCTTGTAATGAAATGAGCTATGAAAGCACAACTGTTGGGAGAAGGTTACATATAGTGGGTCAATTAATTCTACCAATGAGTCATGTGTGAATCCTGATTATTATCACGGAAAACTTTCAAGCTTTATACATGCAATAGCTATTGATTCATTGTTTTCATAAAGCTTCTACATGACAAGCAAGCGCTATAAAGACACATTGAAGAATTCCCTGCAAGCTTGTAACATCCCAACTGTAAGATGGGAGTCACTGGTAACGACCGTGCAGCATGGAGACAAGCCATCTACAAAGGAATAGTAGATCTTGAGGCCAGAAGACTGGATCGTCTCGACAAAAAGAGGAGGAAAAGGAAGGAAAGAATCTTGAAGCCAAATGCAGAATTTACTTGCCCTCAGTGCAGGTGGATCTGTGCTTTGGAGTTTGGCCTGCGTGCCCATCAATGACATCACTGAGGCTGTCATCGTTACGATGTTCTCCAACGACATTTAAAACCTATTCACAGGTATTACTTTATTCTAATGATTGTTTTGAAAAACTGAGAGTAGTCCAAAAAATTTTTTTAGGAGAACCAATAATTGTTTATTAATGTCAACTCAGTGTGAACCACAAACCTCAACACAAGTTCCCTTCATTTTGCTTTCCATGTTGTCAAGTAGCTGGAACAAAAAAAAAAATTGCTCATTATTCAAAACACCTTTTTAACTAACAATGGTCTCATCAGGGCAAAACTGAAGGGCACTGCACTTCTCTGTTTTTTTCAAGTGCCCTTTTGATTTCTCCAGTGCCCTTCTGTTTTCCTCTGATTCCAGTGCTATTTTATGCTAAAAAATTGATAAAAGGAGCAAGATTTTGTTTGTTTCTTGACAAAATTTGGTCTCAAAATTTATACAATTGAATCCTCATGCAAAAATGAGTGTGTCAAACACATAATATTATGATTGTGCCAAAACCGAGTGTTTCCATTTGTGTATTTCTATTTTGGTATGTGTTTCATGACAAAAATTATTATTCACAAAAGGTACCCTTCCGTTTTCAGGACCTGGTAAGAACACTACAAACTAAGGTATTTTGGCAAGCAAGTTGATAACCCGGATAATCGTAAACGTCTGCAAAAAATCCATACTCACCACTCGGCACAATTCCTGCACATCATGTTGCATAAAACTATCTAGGGTCTCCCAACTTAATGTCAAAAATTAAAAATATATGACAAAGTTAGAACAACAACAAACAGTTCAAAGTATACAAATTCTCTTCTTCTGAATATCTTGTAAATGCATTAAACCTTAATTATTCAAATTCATTTGGAGCTGGATAATCAAAAGTCAAGATAATCAAAGACACATCAAATAATAACTAACGACAAGTACTGTAAACAACCAACTTAAAAGCACAGTTGATCAGAATTTGCTATATGAAAGTAGACATTTTAATATTATTTTATGAAACAATTTTTTCAAGAGCAACTTCATTAATAATACAACAAAATAGTTTTTGTACATAGACATGTATCTCAACAAAGATATGCTATAACATACCCAAAAGCTCTTGTAAGCTTTTTAGTTCCAACAGCTTTGTCACTGTTTGTGAAAAACATTATTAGTTAATTAAAAAGTTACTGCTAGAAAATCCATTATTTCATCTCTTAAAAACAAAAACAATTTTACCTCCAAAAGTTTAAACTAGAGTATTCAATAAGATTGTGACTTGTGTTACTTGAATTACAAAACTAAAGGTTGATACTTCATTATGATGTTGTAAGTACTATAAAGTTATAATAAATGTTTAAAATTTTATAATTTTTATGAAGTAAAAATAAAAAATATCTTAACTTCAACATTAACCCTAGTAATATCGTAATGAAAAACTAACACAGATTAAACATTTTTTTACTCTGATAACAAAAACTTTAAATTTAATAAATCTGTAAAATTAATCTAAAAGGACTGAGTGTGCTGAAATTGGGTTTTCCAATGCATTCATTTGATCTTTTAATTTATGCTTGCAAGAGATTTCAGACAAAAGTACATGCGCTGTACTCAATGTTTAGAGGCAAAAAGTTTCTTTGATTTAAATTTATCAATTGTAAAGTGATCACCATCATTAGAAAACTTAGGATTAAATGAATTTTCAATTCATTAACCTCAATTATAATTGCAGTCTGTAAAATTAAATGTAAGTGAATCTGTATGTGTTAAACCTTTGATATTTCACTGTATCAAAATACCTGTTTTGTAACTCAAAAAATGTTCGTTGCAATGCGTATGCAACACTCTTGTTTGGGTCATCATTTTCTGTTGGCATCAGATATACAGCCTACCAGGGCAAAAACATCATGGTTAACTTATAAAACAAACTTTACTAGAACTTTTTTCATGTTAACTTAAGAAATACACAAGTTATTCATATTATACACATAGTTTAAAAAAATCATGGGCAAATATGGCCTGTTTAAATGATTTGAACAATTATATAACATATCTCTGCCTGCAACGCAAAAGTAAATGATAAAAAAAACAGTTACTGACAGTTAATGAAAATGGTTAAAAGAATAATTAGATGTTGAATATTTTTTTAAAACTTTTTAAAAGCATGGAGAGTGGGTAAAACATGTGTTCTAATCAACTATAGGTTGAAATAATTTGAACCAGATCATTGCCGTAAATAGAGTAGGAAGCTGTCATTTCAAGCATAAGTTCTTTTTTCAGAGCAGAATATGCATGAATTTTGATCTGCATGTTGTTTTAAAGTTATTCATGAGAATCTCTATATTTTTTTTACCAACAAAAACATACATCTTGTAAATGGAAAACCTAGCTAATTAACTGTTAACATAACTTTAATAACACATAATTAACACACACATCCTACATTGTCACTTTGCTGTCTCACCTTCCGTAATTTATTGGTAAAATAAAGTGTTTGAAGTAAGGAGTTCATATAACAAGTTGCACCCTGGTTTTTAAGACCAACATAACCAGTGTGTTTCTTTGAATCCCATCTATTAAAAATATAACTTAGTTTATTAATAAAATTAGATGTGAAATAGTTGTACTGTTTGTATTTATTTAATACTTATAATTATAATAGATGTTAGCATATACTGTAATAACTGAACAAACCAAAAATATAAAAGACTTTTAATTTCAAAAAATATAACTAATAATTATGTATGTAGTAAAAATATTAGATATTTTTAAGAAATTTAATTTTTCTAGACATTCGATATGAACTTGCTGAGCTATCACCAACAACTTTATCAAGAACTTGACTATTTCAATAAAAAATACATTAATAGTAAATCACAAAGACCACTAATATCACCAAAGTTTATTACTCTGGCTGCCATAGGAGCCCTGAGTTATAAAATGGGTTGTTTTGTCTTTTTTTGTCTTTTGGCTTTAACCTAAATCTTTTATGCAGTGCTGTCAATGATTATTGTGATGGAAATATATTCAGGTTGACAGATAGATCAAAGCAATGGGCTCACTGAGCCATGCTATTTTTGACTGAAAAAACTAAAAGCTTTCCATGATGTTAGCTTTTCATTAATCATCTTCAAAAAATTAACTTCGTTTTAGATGCCATTTAATGAAAACTTCCACTTTCTTTTATTCTTTGACAATGCAAAATTCTCTTTGGAATATTGAAAATAGCAACAAAGTTTTAACTGTATGCATATATTATGTATTTACGCGGGAGCTGCAAACCATTCAAGTGCTAACAGCTTTAAAAGAGTGGCATGGAAAAATAAAATTAATGCAATCATTTTTTCTTCGTCACTTTGGAAATGAAAACAACAACAAAAATAATAATTTGACTCTAGACTTTCCACTTCCTTTTTTTTTCTTTTGCTGTTTTGTAATTTCCCGGGTAGACAGGGGGAAGGAGTGCCCCGGGTAGACAGGGGGAAGGAGTACCCTGGGTAGACAGGGGGAAGGAGTGCCCCCGGTAGACAGAGGGAAGGAGTGCCCCGGGTAGACAGGGGGAAGGAGTGCCCCTGGTAGACAGGGGAAAGGAGTGCACAGCGTGACCTTGAAGGCTAAAAAGGTCCGCACCAATGTTCTTTACTTGATTAGTTGCTTGAAATCTCTAAATGTGAGGTCTGTTATGGTGTCAGTTTTCAAGCTACATACTGATTTGAGGGCAGTCAGTAGCCCAAACAATCAAGCCACTGTGCATCTAGTTATTAATTTATAATTCTGCACCATTAAAAACCAACAAAGGCAAACATGTTTGTTGACCAAAAAAGGTTTAATTTAAATATTTAATGGCAATGATGATAGTGATAGTGATGACAGAATTTTCCTATTTCTTCTGTCTGCTTTGTAATTACAGTACAAGAGTTTAGCAAGTTATTTTGTTCATAATCAGAAAGGAATGATGAAGTCACTTACGCTACACCATGGGGTGCCTCAGCAATAACAAGTACCTCCAATATAATGGTGTCATTGACAATGAAACCTTTATCAGGATCTAAAGCGTCCTGAAAGGGGTTTAACTTTCTGTTAGATTTCCGTTAGATAATGAACATTAAGATAAGCTAATATCTAATTTTCTAACACAAAAACTTTTAGGGTATTTTTTGATCAGTAAACCAGAATAATTAATCAGGGAGTACTGAGCAGTATTTAGCATGTGGGGGCAAATTAAGTTTTTGGAAGAAGGGGAGGGCAGAAAATTTTTCTGAAATTCTTTGTGTCAACTTATGCATTTAAAGAACAAGACAAAGCTATTTTTTTGGAACTAAATGGTCAATTATTGAACAGTATTTTCAGGAGCACTCTCTTTTCTATTTAAGAAAGAAAGTTGGGAAAAAAGCAGGGGAACAATTGCCCCCTTGCCCCCTAGCTTTGCGGTCCAAGTTAATGCATAAAGTTAGAAAAAATGTGAAAGGCACAGAGGAGACATTTATTTGACATCCAACTAAAAATTAATTAAAGTGCTACTAACACCAAATATTTTTTTTTCATCTACTGAAAGTTTTTGGAAAATA
The DNA here is from genome assembly GCA_025447995.2 of Isaurus tuberculatus. Classification (NCBI taxonomy): domain Eukaryota; kingdom Metazoa; phylum Cnidaria; class Anthozoa; order Zoantharia; family Zoanthidae; genus Isaurus; species Isaurus tuberculatus. The sequence goes on from JAOEHV020510596.1 coordinate 9,087, forward strand.
AGGTCGTTTAAATAAAGAATTTTCAAAATTGGTAGTATTCTCGATTTTTTAAAAGCACTTGAAACTCGCTTATTGATGGTTAATGACCATGTCTTCGGGGGACTGGGTTGTGATGTCAATCCCGGACATCAATCTTAAATTTGGATCAAAAAACACTCAAAACACAGCAAGATGGGCACGAGTGAGTCTGAAAGATTTTCGATTCAGAAGTACATTACATTTTGCCTCTTTGTGTTTAGAAAATAACACGTTGAGCAATGGTAAAAAGTCAGGGAATGATGTCACAACCCAGTCCCCCAAAGACGCGGTTGTTAACCATGATGGCTTCAAATTTTGCTAGTTTGAGCCACTGAAAAAAAAAACTACTTGACCAAATTCAAAAATTTTTTTGCTGAAGTACTTAAAATTATATGATTTTGTTAAATGATTTGAGCCAAAAACAATTTTTAGTGTTAGTAGCACTTTAAACAGTAAACTGCTAACTACATGGCATTCAATGATAGTGTCAAAGTTAAATTACTGGTTGGGTAGAGTATTAGTTGAATAATGCAACACATCCTGAAAAAGGTTGACAATTATAATGATCATGATCTTTCATAATGAAACTTTTTCACATAAATGAGGTTTGACAAGGTTAAAATTAAAGCTTCAAATCCAACATAGAAATCAACCATAACAAAAAAACATGGTGAAGGACAAGACAATATGGATGATATCAATGATTGCAGCAGACAAAAATTGATGAAAGATGCATGCTTGCCAACCAGATGATGAAGCACCACACCAAAATACCCCAAAACAGTTTAAGAAGTAAATGAACTTCCTCAGAATAGCAAAAATGTCTTAGAAGGTCTCTAATAAACACCTAATTCAACTTACATTCCAAGAAACAAAATGACTAAAGCCCCAGTCATTTTCCTTTGAAAAAAATAAATGAGAAATTCCTGTTGACACAAAATAAGATAGGTTAGATTCAAAAATTTTAACCAGATTATAGATTTTTCTATTGCCTTTAATAGATTTTTATGAGTTTAGTTTGTTTTTCCTATTTTTTATGATGATCGCTAATTTTATTTAGTGCCTAGATGAAAATCAATTCACAGTGTTTTCTAGTTACACTGCCACAATTTGGGGAGTCAGGTTGGCACAGCAGTAATCACTTGCACCTCTCACCTCTACAACCTAGGTTTGACTCCTGGGCTCTGCATGTGAGCTGATATTTTTTGATCACAATTCTCAATCTGACTCTGAGGGTTATTCTCTGGGTACTCTAGTTTTCCCTCAGTAAAAAACAACTCCCAGCTTATTCTACCCAGCTGTGGTGCTGTGCTCCGAGGTTGTACATAGGCCGTAAAGTGGCTGCCATGTTGTATGTGTCTAACCCTTAAACTGTTTGTGTGTAATGAATGCACCTTTAAAATAGTTGTGGCTCAACTTTGTTGAGCCACATCCTTGTAATTCAGTGCTTGACTGCAAGGAGGGCGATTAGCAAGGCTGACAATTAAGTGTGTGTATTAATATTTTAATTATACTTTACTTTACTTTAATAGTTTCTAGTCTAATACAAAAATAAACTGAGGAAAACCTCTAAACAGGAATATAGTTCCCTCAAAAACGAGGCTACCTTGGGTAAAAAGTACAAATAAAAAGAAATCTATATAACTTACACTAAATAATCAATATACTATAATAATACTTTGATATAATTGGGAATGTTTCTTTTTTCTTTTTTATTAGTTTAATTAGTTGAATTGAAATCTATATTATATGGCTCATAAAAAATGAGAACAAATTCAAGTTTTCAAGGACTTTTAAAGGAAAGTTGAAAGTTTTTCAAAGACTATCTGTCACTCAATAAACAAGTTAATTTTTATCTAAGAGTAACGGTTTGCAAAATCATTAGCTAAAAAAAGTACTAGAAGTTTATTAAGTGCCTTTATCTCCTTTATAAATTCCAAGTTGTTGATAGAGGTTATATAAACCTACTGTATTTGCTTTGACCACATGTTACATGTCATTGAATGATCAAAGTTCATGTTCATGTTCATCTGAGTAAATTATGAGAAGCAATAAACAAAAATGAGTATAGCTCCCAAAACTCTATAGATTAATTTTAACTTAAACAAAATTCAAAGCAATTAGGAATTTTTTAAGAAGGTTTTAAACAAAATCAACAACTTTCAACTTTTCAAGAACAAAGCTGACCTTCAAAAATTCAAGGTTTTTTCAACACCTAGTTATTTTTCATGGACCTTTCAAGTACCGTAAAACCATGTTTATAGCCTCCATTGAAGTTCTACTATTATATTAACCCTTAGAGACTATTGTATATTAGTCCTGGAAACAAAAACAAAAACTAACTCTTGAAATGGCTGAAGGATGGATCTTGTTGGTTAACCAAAGTCAGTCTAGCTTTAGCTTGACAAGACCATGATCTGCAAAAAAATCAAGTTCCTAAACATTAAGAAATATTTTTATCAAGTACTACTGTATGCTCGTACAGTACGGCATAAATAAAGTGATTACTTAGGGGCACAGAAAATCTGATGGCTTATAGAACAAGTGCCTGGAATTGGAAATTAACACACTGTTATACTAATTAATCAAATTATAACTGACATTGTTATTAAAAGTGATCATAAATGCAAATACCCATCTAACAGGTATACAATTTACAACTTAACCCTTTCAGCCCAGGCCAATTTATCAACACCTATCTTCTCCTTACAATATCAATACAAAATCAGTTGTTTTGTTAGGAGAAATAAGGTGCTGATCACACACACCAGTCTCTCCAAGATGAATTACATATTTCTCCCAACTTGTTTAGAAGGAAAGTATGGAGCCAGGTTAAGAGAACTTAGTAACAAATCACATGACGTGTTTGGTGCTGAAAGGGCTAATTGCTAATGCTTCAGCAAAACAGAGAGTAGAAATTTATTATACTTAACATATTTAAATCTAAAGGTTACACTTCTCAATTGGTAGGTGGCATTTTAGAAGAAAGGGGAAAAACAATGAATACCTTATTTTAGATCAGGGTCGTCAAAATGATTTAGAGTAGCCGGAGTTTTCTTTCTTTTCTCTATGTGTGAACTTTGTGATGATGTATTTCGCAAGTCTACTAATTATCGCGGTGATCTCCCATTATCTAATCTGACATGAAAAGTTCCTAATGCTCTCAATTGTGACACACTCAAATTTCATCCATTTTAAAGTAAGATATTTATTTTTTCCTTTCAAGTTCGTTTTCATATCTATTAAACTGTTCAGTTTTAATTCCCACAATGTCATGCTTCCGTGCTGAAAATTGAGCTACAAGCATTTAGAGCAGCTGGCACATTTTTCAGAGTAGCCGGTGAAATGCACCGGTTGCCGGCTTATTTTGACAACCCTGTTTTAGATAATTGCTGCAGTAGTTGTTCTAATTTAGAAGACACTTACAGTCCTTCTGCTTCAGGATTGCACTGTAGAAAAAATCCAAGACTCTTTACTTTCTCGTGGCTTTGGGACTGGCTTGAAAATCTCGGCATGCACATTATTTTCCTAAAAGAGAAAACATTTTAATATAATTAACAGATCAAAGTGTGAGCTGATGTTTTCAACTTCACTAAATGAGAACAACATAAAACTGTGAATTAATCTATTTGATGGCATAAATTGTTGAAGAACAATACATTTTTCTTATAGTGCAACTAATGTACATAGTATTAACATTAAATAAAAAAACAAGAAATTTAAAATGAATAATTGAATAAATTTTTCTGGTCCTAATGGCCCCCAGATCAAGTTTTTCTCTCAGTATTTTTGTATTATAAAGCAGATGAGATTTTTTGACTCCCTGTGGATTGACACTGATTTTTTGCACATTAGCACTGGAATTTGTTTGCACAGCTGCCTCTACTGAAAGAAGTATGGAATAGTGTCCTGCTCAGCAACATATCACAACTGTCTAATGTGGGTTCAAAATATTTCTGTCATAACTTTAATATCAAAACAGTAAAATGTGTAATTTTAGATAAAATAGGATTGGCTAATATCATATATGAAATTTTTATTAATATGTATATTAAAAGTTTTAGGGATTTTTATCTATAGTTGTTATTATTAGTCCTTAATTCTTTTTTCTTTCCTCTTTTTCAAGGTGGTCTGCCCTATATGGCACCCTGGCACTATGGTTGGCACAGTTTGTAAGATCTATGCATTCCAACCACAAGATCCCAGATTTGATTTCTCAGCTCTACCGAAAACTGAACATTTGTGTGACCTTTTTTCCTGCCAAAGCTTACTCAGCTTTCCACCCTTGTGAGGTTGATAAATGAGTACCAGCTTCAGCTGGGAGCTAAGCTGCAATGGATTAGTGTCCCGCCCAGGGAGAGTCAATGACTCTCATCCGCTTAAAACTATGGAAACTGGAGATAAGCACTGGCCCCATGGGCCACTACGCTCGTAAGAGGATTTAGCTTTTAAACTGCCTTGTTTGGGGTGGGTTAACTCTTTTGTGGACTTAATCCTAATGACATTAATTATTATTTATTATGTATATTGAAATATATGACGTATTTCTTTTATTAAACTGTAATAAATGAATAAATAAATATTGGTCAGGTTGAGGTTTAAGGTACAAAAACTGCTACCCAACCATTGCAGGCCAGAATATTTCATGGAAACGATCATTTCTAGTTGTATGTTGGTTCCATGCTGGCAAAATGACAGAATCAAAAACTGGTTTCCAAAAATTTCTGAAATCTCCAGGCCTGATATACCGTATGATAACTAATAAGCTATCAATTTTCATATATACAGCTATACATGCAGGGTTTTCAATAAGAGCCTGCACCTGGCGAAAATTTGCCGCTTCAAATCAATAAAATGGACGGTGCAAATTTCCTCTGATTGCAACATTTTGCATTAAAATTTTCAAAATACGCCCCCCCTTCGGCGCAACAGTTGAGCTGCCTCAAATTTCAAATTCACCTCCTCATTTCATTCTTATTGAAAACCCTGTAAATGTAGTCAGTAGACGTAATGCTTGCTTACTAGAAATGAATTTATTATAAAATTCCAGCCCTACTTTTTATATCCTTCTTTATAAAAAAAAATAGGTTCCCATAATCATAATTTACAGAACCGAAAAGTGGTTTCCGACAGTTTCCCATAAATCAGATACACAGAACCGAAAACTAGTTTCCAACAATTTCTGAAATCTCCAGGCCTGCCATCGCACCTATGAATTTAATTCTCTTTGCTTTCTTTTATGGTATATTCTTATGGAGCATTAAGATTTAATAGAAGTTTATTAAATTTACAATAATTAACTAAATGAAGAATAAAATTTTATTAGGCAATGTTCAATACACCTTATGTAATTAAATAGGGAAATTAAACTTTCATAATTAATGTTAGTACTCTAGTTAGGGATTATGTCTAAAAATCACTGTTTCCCAGTTTACAGTAAAACACAATAATATAGATGAAAATTTAATGATTTGAAATACTATGCAAAATAAGATGTTTTTTATGAACTATTTCATTCATGAGCTACTGCCTGGTCATTCCACAGTTACTAAAACTTTATAAACAAAGTTCTTTAATATACCTTCAAGATTGTTTTCATTAATTCTTTTATTCTTTGTTAATTAATGAAAGAACTTACTATATCAGAAATAAAACTTTTTTGAAACAAATGGAAAAATCACCTAACAGTTATAAAATGAAAAATAAAGTACTTCACTATTGCAACAAAAAAAAATTAAAGTGTGATAAAGAGCTAACAGTACACAAACTGAACAGTAATATCACAGTAATGAATTATTTACAGCGTTTAGTTTTTAAGGGTTTAAACTATTGAAACAAAACAAACTTCACTTAAATCGTTTAAAAGTGCAAAAATTTCTTTTGAAAATTTTATACGATGGAAAAATCATTTCACTGAGATTTAAGTTTTAAAACAGAAAACGAAATTTAGATACAGCAATAAAAAAAACAACTTGATACCGAAAAGATCACGATTTAATGCAAATTAAATCTTACCATGGCAAATTCCTCACGTAAATTGGGTCACTCAAAACTGTTTCTTTCAGTTTTGAAAAGTTAGGCACAACAAATCGTATTGTTCCTTCTGGTCTGGCTGTGTCTTCTTCCATCACAACATCTTCTGATTCTTTCGGAGATGAAGTACCGTTTGAAACCAAGTTCGCGATCGTGTCTGCAACGTCCACAAACAAAATTATTGTTGTAGTGACGTTAAAGAGACCACACAAACCTTTTACACACCTTCTTTGGTATCCATATCTTCTTGATCACTTCCATTTTCCGCAGCATTCATATTAACCTCACTAGAAAGCTTTCCACTAGGCCTCTTGTGCGGACTTCGAGTACCTAGAACTTGAGAAACAACTTTGGCGTGCTTGCTGGCGATGCGGCCAATTGCGCCCAAAATTCCCGCGCCGGGTAACACGATGGCTGTATATCAAAGCATCAAAAAAGAAGATGAATATTAATATGCTATTCCTCCTTCTCAATTACGAGGTTTATTATTCTCTTAAACCCATCTCTTCCACCAGGAAAATTTGTTCACAATTTTATATGACCTCCATTGTGACATTTTCGCCAGTCACATCGAAAGGAACACTGGGTAATTGAAGTGCGCAAACGCAAAAACAAACAGCTAGTGCTTAGTCTTTTCGTCGAGCTTGAAGAACGGTCGTGGTTAGAAAGGATACGATGGGAGCCTGGGACCAATTTAATCGAAACTTCGGAATTTATACCTTGCAAAGTTTTCTCGGCATTTTCCGACTAAAAGATAGATGTATGGAGTTGGAAAAACTGTATTTTATAGGCTTTCTACTCCAAACAAAAGCAAAAACTACTCAATGTATTTACACATTTAAAATTTTCTTATAAGAAACTGGCAATAATTGACAACTATTCTCCAAATTACAGTTTACACAAAAATTCAACCACAGAAACATTCCAAAAACTTATTATTCTCCTACAACGGCTACTGTTCATAAAGCTGTCAATCATACGTTTCTATGCAACGGGTTTTACGTTCTCACCAACTTACTTTTAAAATAGTTCTTCAAGGGAAGACCAAACAAAAATCAAATTCGGCTTCTATATCGTCTTTGATGATAAAATAAAGTTTAGGTTTACCCGAAACCGAAAAAAAATATAAATATCTAATCTAGTTATTTCGGTTCCATACAATCTCTGTATAGCAAAATCGAAACGTTCGCATTCAGTCGAGACAACTATGAGGAGGGATAGCTCCTGGGGGACCCCCTGGGGTGCCTAGCTTGTACTGTGAAACTGTCAATTTTTTTTCGAATTTGCGCATGCGTACTAGTCAATCACAGTTACACAGCACATGATTCTAGAGGGTGTATGGGGGGAACAGGTTAGCACTAAATTCCACGGACCTACGGTAGGTGGGCCCGAGGCCTCTTATCGGTCAAAGAAATTTTTGTACAAGATAGACTGGGACGAGACATTTCGTGAGCGGCCTCAGTGATGCGTGAATTCTAATTTCACGCGACTCTTGTTCAATTCATTAACTAAAGTTGACGAGTCTCTGTACCTAGTACGTTTGAAACTATACAAAAACAAACATCCAGAACTTGCGTATTATCGTTTGGTGATAAACTTTAATCTTTCCACTCGTCAACTTTAGTTAATGAATTGAACAAGAGTCGCGTGAAATTAGAATTCACGCATCACTGAGGCCACTCACGAAATGTCTCGTCCCAGTCTATCTTGTACAAAAATTTCTTTGACCGATAAGAGGCCTCGGGCCCACCTACCGTAGGTCCGTGGAATTTGGTGCTAACCGTATGAACAGGGTAGGATAACGATCCTACCGCTGAGACAACTCGAGTCCATGTGAAGAGCAGCACTGTGATTATCGCATATCACAAAAAAAGTTCACCGTTAAAACAATGTGTATCAACATGAAAATCAGAGGAATAGAAAAAACGGGTTGTGTAATTTATTCCCTGTAATCACGAATAGAATTTTAAAACAGTACTCCAACATGCCGAAAATGGACTTTTACATAAGTAATAAATTGTTCGGGGAAGGTTGCACACCCAAATAAGATAGAACACAGAAAACAAATTCAGAAATCGAAAACAGTTGCTTTTGATACTATGCAAGGAAAGTAACCATTTGGCAAAGTTTTTGTTCTATCTTCTACAGATGATCGTAACTGGTTCTATCTTTAATCATTTTGACCGTTAGGTTTGGAATATGTTGCGTTTCCATATAAGTTAAGCTTGTGATCATCATTGTATTTTAGTCAAAAGTGAATACTTTTGCTGAATTATTAATGCAAGGACAGCAAGTACGGAAATTTATCATGTTGCCCGAAAGATTCCAAATTGAAAAAGCAATTAAAGGTGTAAATAGAATTCTGTGAATAAAAATGTGCATATCCGCACGCTTAGATTCATTCTATCATGACTGATTCAATTGCAGTTGCAAATTTTCATCATATCCGCATGAACATCACAACTTCGATATGGTAACATAGCACATTTTAAGCATATAAAGAGAATAAAAAAAATAAACGCTTCAGTTGCACCATCGCCAATTTGATTAGAAGCTTCGGATATCAAGAACTCTGCAAAAAAATGGCTCGTACCAAGCAAACGGCCCGAAAATCTACTGGAGGAAAAGCTCCACGAAAGCAACTTGCAACAAAAGCAGCTCGTAAAAGTGCACCAGCAACTGGAGGAGTGAAGAAACCTCATCGATACAGGCCAGGAACTGTTGCTTTACGAGAAATCCGTCGTTATCAGAAATCTACGGAGTTGCTTATTCGCAAACTGCCATTCCAGCGGCTGATCCGCGAGATTGCTCAAGACTTCAAGACAGATTTGCGATTCCAAAGCTCCGCAGTCTTGGCTCTGCAAGAAGCAGCCGAAGCATATCTAGTTGGACTTTTTGAAGATACTAATCTTTGTGCCATACACGCCAAGCGAGTTACAATCATGCCAAAAGATATCCAACTGGCCAGAAGAATACGCGGGGAACGAGCGTGAAGTTATACAGATTAACCAAGTTTTCGGTTTGTAAATGGCGCCATTGCCAAGATGTGTGAGCTTCAAAACTTTGTAATATAGATTTATATGCGAATAGCCATTTGCTTAGTCATGTACACTTTACACTGTTGTCATTTCGTTGAGAAATTGTTGTAAACAAATGGAACGCCTATTAGCGGAACGTAATACAGCATCAGTTTTTAAGTTTTGCAAAGAAGCTGCTTTTGTAAATTTGAGTTTTTTAGATAATAAAGTACGAATTCCTTGTAGCAAGGTCTCGCTTATATCTGGGTTTGAGCTTTAATTTGACACTGTTTAATGCATTTGTAAATGCATATGGTTCATGGGAATAAACATAAGTTCTTGTCTAGGACCCTTCCCGAAGATTTGCCAGCTGCATGAATTAAATTTTTAAAAACCATCGAGGTAATAATTTACTCAATGAAAAAGAAAGACCGGGAAATTGTATATTTACGAATATTATACGGTCACTGAACTGACAAAGTTCTTCGACAATTTGTGAAACTGCCTCTGCAAAAAATATAAATCTTTTTCTCAATTGTTAAAGCTTTGACATTCTTGTGAAAGGTGTGATATTGATTCTGAGGTCCACAGGGTAAAACTTATTTGATGATGTTGAATAGTTTTTAAAGAAAGCTATTGAGAAGCATCGGTGGGTTAGTAAAACACGTCATGTAATCAATTATTAAAATATTGCCATTGCTAATTTTTCGAACTTTGAAATTCAGCGTTATTCTAAAAGTAATCGAATAAATTTTAAAAAACGAAAGCCGACACTATCTATGCTACCATACATGTGGCGCCAGACATCTGCCTTCGTCAGTGTTTCATGGTGCAATTGTTAACAAATTTTACTTGCACAAGCTGCGGATCTTGTTTAGTCGGGATGTAAATTCGACATTTCAATTCAGCAGCACTGGTCAGTACAGAACAATCGGAAACAATAAAGCCTCTCAGATTCTTCAATATCTAAATAACTCCAAAAAGTGCAGGCGTGCGTGCTCAGAAAAAAGATTCAAAATTATTTGCAAAGCGTAAACGTATTATTATATTGTTACATACTACGTATTAACCGAGAGTGAGGTCATTAAAGGGAAATCTCAGACCGAGGCCTTGCTTTAATGACCGAACGATCGCTCGGTCATTACAACAAGACAGAGATCAGAGATTTCCCTGTACTGATCGAACGGACGAAGTTAATAAGTTATTTATTATATGTCCTTTAGTCTATTTTGGGAAAAAACGAAAAAAAAAGCATACCAGAAGTTAATTTCCATATCTGCTACTTGCACCCGTGCACTCATTTCAAACGATGTTCACTCAGCCAAATCGGCAGTCGACTTGAAAAACAGGCAAAAATTATTTTGCATAATTTCCCTATTAAGCCCACCCCCCTCAAATATGAATAAATAAGCCCCCCAGGGGGCTTAATAGAATACTCCTAAAAATATACTTTGCTCAATGAAGTAAGATTCTTGTTTTAGTTAGTTTTTTTGAAGACAGTTTTGTTTAGTATTGCGAGACATTGCAACTATTACAACAACTGAAAATTGTCACACTTGTCATTTCTGCGGAAGATTGATGAATGAAAGAAATTGAGAGTCACGCCAATGATATTCTGTTGAATTTATTAAGTCCCCCCCCCCCCTCCTCTAAAGTGCTTGCAAACAATAAGCACCCGGGGGCTTAATAGAGAAAATACGGTATTCAAAACTGAATAGTCAAAAACTAAATGTCAAAAAAAATAATCTCATAATGTCCGGTCATTACAGGGAAATCTCGCCCTCCTAGTAGCCAATCACATTGCAGGAAACTATCTAGCCATATAATAATGTACATTAATGACTTTCATTTTTGGTCTTTTACTGCCACAATGATACAAACGTAATGTAACACAACATTAACCCTGAAATATTTACCGTGCACATGTGGTTGCAAACAAACATTCACTCAATATCGATAAAACAATTTTTTTAATTTTTCATCCACTACAGAAAAAACGTCTACCGAATTTGTTATTGCAAATAAATGACGCAACTTTGCGGCAAGAAAATTATATCAAGTACCTTAAGATTTTTATTGGCTCCTACTTATCTTATCTTGGAAACTTCATATCGATTACTTAACTAAGAAAATCAGAAGAAGCATAGATATCCTCTCTAAAATCCTATACTATATCGACATTAATATCCTTATCCAAATTTCTTATATATTCATCCATTCCTCCTTTATGATACCATTGCCTGGGGTAGCACATACCCAACCATCTATTAACCTCTTGCAGTGCTACAAAAAAGGCTCTACGCCTAATAACTTTTTCAGAATTTGATGAACACAAGAGTCCGATATCCAGATCACTTAATATTTTTAAATTCCAAGATCTTGTTAAATTCCAAATTGCAGTCTGTTTCATCCGTAAGTTTTGTTTTGAATTGATTTAGAGTGAGAGACTTGATATCTTGTTGAATAGTGTTCCAA
>JAOEHV020510698.1:0-20628 GCA_025447995.2 Isaurus tuberculatus
GGGAAGGAGGGGGTAGGAGGGCGGCAAGAGGAGGGGGGAGGAGGGGGTAGGAGGGCGGCAAGAGGAGTAGCACGTTCTAGATACTTAAACAGTACCACAATATTCGTAAAAACTCAAATTTTGGCATTTTATTCAAAGCATATTCGAATATTTACAAACTGCTTCAATAGAAGCTCCAATTTTGTGCGTCTGCATAAGTATTCTTTAGTTAAAAAAAGCGAACAAACAGGAAATACTTCTCCCCAAAAAGAAGGTATCACTTGGTGATTTTTAATTTTAACTTTAAAAAATTGAACTATTTCTTAGACAAAAAAGTATAAATTTATATCGCATAGTTTTCAAGTCAAATTTTAGCACAAAAACTCAAGTTATCAATTCGTTATAGAAAAGAACAAGTATCATTCTGGGCTAGAGATTTGGCGGTGAGATATTAAATACATAAAAATATTTAGGCACTAAACTATACAGTTAGGTATGACTCAGATATCAAGTGCCCAAACGAAGTCGTTTTTTAGGTTTTAAGAAACTAGTTGGTTTACGTTTTGTTCCCTTCCCGAAAGAAGTTCCTCCTAGATCACTTAACGACATGTCAGTGTCGCTTTCATCTCCCTCTGAATTTATTTTACCAGATTGTTTCCGCAATCGCAGACGAGCATTTTTATCGCTAGATCCATTGTCTGGAGAAAACTCTGTCCATTTTTTCGTCAAAGAACTTGGAGAAATTCGAAATTTACTTGGAGATGAACTAAATATTGATTTGGACGCACCGTAAAGGATGGGTGACTCCTGCAGCTGTTTTATGCTAGTTAACGACACTGGGGTACTTGGACGTCGGGTCCGCCTGTGAGGAACTGTAACGGGACGGAGGCTGGAAAATACGTCATCATCCGGGTCTACGTCAAATGCATTACTGCTTCTTCGCCGAGCTTTAGAACAGCTGTCACTGAACGATACTTGATTAGACAGAGGTCTTTTAAAGTCCTTTCCTCCAAACACAGTGGATTTATGGATCTTTGGTTTTCCCGACAAAGGAGAAATCGTTGGAGAATTTTTCTTGCTATCGTCTTGGTCTTGACACAGGATATCTTCTTCGAAGACAAGCGAGCTATTTTGATCGTTTTCAACTTCATTTAACCAATCGGTAGCCTCCTCTAAAGATCTTGAATTGTCATGACTACTTATCCTTTTCCGCTTTGCTCGGGTCGTTTTCTGTTTCGGAGGTTTTCTTCTCTTACAGCTTGTATCTTGAAGCGTCATCACAGGTGAGCACAAACCTGATTGGACCGACTCTGGTGAGCTATTTTTTTCAGTTGGTGACTTGCTTAGGAATTCGGGCTTAGGTTTTCGCTGTTTTAATATTTGATTCAATGGACTTAGTCTTTGCTTTTCAGCTGGAGAGCTAAAACTACGACCAACCCGCCGACGTTTCAATGGAGGTGTGGAGAACGCCGTAAGACCTGAAGCTTTCGTTTTTGATTGGTTTGGAGAATTACTGCTTAGAATTCTTACGGGCGATGAGATCACAGTACAGGCATTAACTGGGACATCAAAGGGTTGAACGACATCCGTTGGACAAGTTTCCACATTCGTTAATGCAATTTCACCAAGCGGAGACCTAACACCGCCAGTCGACCTTCTACTATTTTGTTCTAATTGTGGTTTCTCATGCTTAACTTTATCGCGCTTGCTTTTTTTCGTAGCTAAAATGTTAGTAGACATTGGTGATTTAGTAATAACATTTATTTCGAAAGGCGAACTTTGATCTTTTCTAGATTGTACGTTTGGAGGAGAACTAATACCACCGGTAAACCTATCCGATAACGCAAGGTCTTCTGTTTTGTTATTGCTCTCACGTTCTGTACTTGAATCAGTAACGTCTGACAGAGAATTCCGAAGGCAGTATGTTCTCGATGGAGTGACATCTCCACGTAAAGCAATCTGTTCACAACCAACGTCCCTTGACGGTGACGAAACGCCCGATACGTTGTCCATGGTTTTGTTTTTAGATTTTGTTTGTTTTTGTACGTTTCTTAATTGGGGTGGACTTGTCTCTAATATATCTTTTACGATTGTTAATTCTTCTTCATTATCTTCTTTCCGTCGTTTCTTTCGCAGTCTAGTCGGCGACTTCTTTGGCGCCGATTCTTTTATTCTGTCACCAAATCCTGGAGAGGAACCAGCAAGTTGTTTGACTGGAGTAATAAAATTCTCGATATCATCCGGGGAAGCAGCACTTTCAGAAGTCGAAGGCAGCAATGAGTTAATAGAATTCGATTTGGAAGAAATATCCTTGTTAGGAGAGGATAAAGTGGCATGTGGTCCTTTCTGCTGTGTAGTCTTTGATTGATCCATTAATGACCGACTGGTCTCATTCCTAAAAGACAGGAACAGTTTCAGATTTTTTATCACCGAGCCCGATTTATATTAATTTTTTATCACAGATGTAGGAAGTAACTCTTAGAAATGCAAAATATGGTTGGAAGCAAAAAGACCACAAAAAGAGCCAATTAAGGCAGAAAAGATCATACTTGTGTTCACATCTCGGCAGAGTCGAGGTTCGATCCTGGATCTTTACGACTGGAAAGCAAAGATCTTACTAGCTGTGCCAATCACGCCATACGATCAGCACAGACAGTTTATTCATTATTTGTTAGCAGCTTGTAAACAACTCTCTTTTCAGTGTCACCTCACGTTGCTTAGTTGAATGTCATCTTAAGGACTTGAGTTGTTTAGTTGGTTCATTCAGGGTTTTCAATAGGAATCAGAGTAGGTGGTAAAACCGGAAAAGTAGGCGGTAAAACCGGAAAAGTAGGTGGTAAAACCGGAAAAGTAGGTGGTAAAACCGGAAAAGTAGGCGGTGAAACCGGAAAAGTAGGTGGTAAAACCGGAAAAGTAGGCGGCGGATTTACCTTAAGGTTACTATTTTTAGTGGCAACTAATTTTAGCGATTTTGAAAAAATTGCCAATATTTAGTACTCGCTAAAATTAGTTACCGCAAACATTGGTTAACCCCTTCCCCTCCCTCCCCCCAAAAAAACAATAACACTGAAATTTAGAGTGGACTGTGGATTTAGTATTTCAGAAAAAGATCGATACACTGAAATCGTTTAAAAGAACTGTTAGTTCGCACTTCTTCTACTTCTCCGTCCAATTTGATACTGTTGTGAGTTTCAGCGCACATGTAATTTCAGCTAACTTTCACGTTGTGCTCAATAAAAATCCTTAAATCGCTAAATTCAGTTGACTCTGAAAATAGTAGCCTTAACGAGGTAATTGAAATAGATTATGCAATTCTGTTGTGACATAATATTTTCATGAAATTTTTTCGTAGATTTTTCCTTTTGTAAATTTCCTTTTTGAAAATTCTTTCAAGACCCCATTTGTGCTCCCTTGGTTACCAAACCATTTGTTTAACGTTTTAGCTAATTTAAGCCCTCAACCTTGACCACTGGTTTGCTTATGTTAAAAAAACACTTACTGTGAACAACATACGTACTTTGAAAGCTCCTTTCCTTCATCTCTCCTTTGCTGACTCTCCAAAGGCCTCATTGATGTGAATCCGATACAAGAGAAGGATCTTCTCTTGAGTAACCGCGGTGAAGAGCGTAACTCCTGTTGCTGTTTTCTGTCCGGCGTTTTCTCTTTAGGCTTTCCTTTTCCGGATGCACCATGTTCGGGTCCCGTAGTGTCCATTGTTGTTTTCAACAGCGAGTGTAGCGAAAATCGCTTTCGTAGTCTGGGCGAGAACCGCAAGGGTGATACTATTTGAGTTTTAGTCAAAAGATTTTTCACAGCAGTCTTCGATGCGTTGCTACCATCGACTTGTGAAGGAGGAGTGTTTTGCTCAATCTGTTGATCAGTGACGATGTCGGTTTCGGTCTTATTTGAGGGCGAGTCACAAGCTGAAGAAGCAGTGAAAGATTTTGTTCTAGTGATGGGTTTAGCACTTGCCGAACGACCATAGAAAGACTGGCTGCGCTGAAATACCACGGACCTTTTGTTTCTTCTGGGACTACGGCGTGGTAAAAATTCAGCTGTGAAAGAAAAGAAGGCGTGATGAGTAATCGTTAGTAGCTAGCTAAATCCTAGCTAGAGTTTTTAACTCGATATTCTCGTGAGGATTTTTCAAAGTATTGGAACATATCTAGGAATTCTTTTCATGGAATTCTTACAATTCCATAAAATTCAAGGATTTTTCAAGAACAACGTAAAAATTCAAAGACTTTTCACGGAAAACGTAAAAATTCAGGGACTACATTCCAAATTGTGACCACTGGACTACTCAGCTCGACCCTCGTAAGTTTTGATAACCGAAGTTTGAATGTCTCTAGTTGCTACAAAAAGAAGAATTCAGAATTCCCTGACCATTCCCCAACTAGACACACAGCAAACATAAAAATCTATGGAATAGATATCAGAAATTTATCTAACCCTTGGTTAGCTAAATCTTTTACCGAGCCTAGTGGCCCATTAAAGAGCCGGCGCTTTCTAACCCTTGGTTAGAAAACAAGTTAATTGAATTTTAAATTAAACTAACTTTAATTTCAAATTTGACCAGTTTTTCTGACAGATATTTAAAAACGATTAGCTTTTTTTAGAGAAATACTTCATGGAAAGTTAGTTCTCCCATCACCAAAGCAATTTTCTCTGACTCGTAAATGTCTGAAAAAATTTCCCTGATAAATCGTTTTGCGGTTTAATTGAACGCTTTTTATGACTTCGGAGGCATTTTCGGCAATAAACCGATTTTGAAAGAAATAATTTTGAAAGAAACTACAATACTAAAACAAAGGAAAAATATCCTGTTGAGAATTTCTACTTCGACGACTTTGATGAGCAAACAAGAAACTAAAATTTGCCTAAGACATACAAGATACATAAAAATTATAAAAACACAATCTAGCTCACCTAATATCGTAAAACGAGCGAAGCATAGAAAAATCTATCATTCAGTTTCACGAAATTCACATAGACTAAGAACGCATACAATATGTTTAATTAATTGCTGCGACGCACGAGCAGCGAAACTATTCTCTTTGTCCTTGCGATCCCGAGCATGCGCGGTACCATTATATGCTGTGCATATTTTGGTGTCTTGCGCTCGAGCCTCGATTTCAAAAGACAAGGCCGCGAGAGACTGGAATGCAGTTTACTTCACCTCACCTTGTGGTCAGCTATGGATTGCGGATTTTTGTGGATTATTGCCAATTTCTATCTAAAATTTCTAACTGTCGCAGCACTTTCCTTTCTGTCAGAAACTTCTAGTAATTAAATTTCATAAAATACTGAATTGACCGTGTCGAACATTAGTCTAAAGTGCTAAATCAGGAGATGGCGATAATATGACAGTGAAATAACCAACCTTCCTGAAGCTGTTTCAAGGGTGACTCTTTTACTAGTTCTACATCTGTCATAGTGCTGTGGCGTTTTCTAACATGGAAAAGAAAGGATAAACAGTGCCGTAACTGGGCAATTTTTTTTTTTTTTTTTTGGGGGGGGGGGCAACAAAATCTAGGGGTTTTTGAGGGAAATTCCCCGGAAAATTTTTGAAATCTTTTTATTCCTGAAATACCTGAAAATGAACTAAATTTTAAAACCTAGCACATATATATTCCACCTGTACAAGGCTAAAATGGGCGCAGTAGGGACCTCTCGTTTTAAATTGTCAAGGTTTTATAATAGTTAATTATGGAACAAGGTCGATTGCTACTTAATGACTTCATCTTTTTATACAGGATTCAACAATAGTCCGCTATAGCGGCTCATTTATACTTAAAACATTAAGAAATCCCCTCAAAGAAACAGAGAGACCACAACACCGGGATTACAGTACTACCCTGCTTTTTTTCGACAAGTGTGTCGTTTTTTTAAGACCCCATTGGGAAACTTGACCTTGAAAATCTAACCAACGGCTGCAGCTTCTCCTCATTTTCTCAGAGTCGAAACCTGGCTGGAAATCCAAACCGAATTTCCGCACGGCAGATTGGCACCTTATTAACTAGCCTATCCAGACGTACAGACAGATCACTTTTACAATTAAATTGACACGATGGAGATGGACTTGACAACAACAATTAACAACATCTTTTATTTGTGTCCTCTGATATATACCGTCGATTTTTAGGTAAAGAAAAAAAAAGAAAGAGTAGTTTTGCAGGTTACTGAGAGCACAGCCACTTAGAAATATCATAGGCTAATCGAGCTAAATGGCTGGGCGGTGCAGTCAAAACATGAAAAAAATTATGATTTTGAGGGGCAACAGAAAAACAACAAGTATACTAAAAACAGAAAAATACATGCAAAAACCCAGAGTCAAATTCGACAGGAAATCGAACCCAAACCTTCCGCAGCAACACGGTAGGCTGGCACCTTACCAAGTAGGCTAGCCAGACAGCGGTAAGAGGTCCAGCACTAACGCTGTATCTGTCAGTAGTACCAAATAAAAAACCTGGAAATATCAGCTATTGAGGAAATGTGTGCACACTAAATGTACCTTGCTCGATGTTGTCGTTGCCATAAAGTGTTTGCAATTTGCTTTCGTGCTGGGGTTTCTTGCACCGTCTTAAGAGGACCTGAAACTTAAAGATCCATTCGTGATTGTTTATTGAACATTTCCTGCTTTGTAACTGGCTCATTAGAACAGGCTTAAAAGAGTATGACTTACGATGATAATACACTGTTAGGACGCACAGAACTGTATGAAACCACTTCACAAAACACGCCAAACAAAAGATAAGACATTAAACACTGCCTAATAGATAGAGTTTGTTTATCTCACATAAGACTGAAACGGCTTCAGGAGTTTAACGGAAACCTACCACTTACGACACTTAAAACAGATAAGGCAAAATGACCATATGTTTGTCTGTATATTCAGCATGGCGGTGGAGATAGAGAACATTGAATACTGTAATGATCTTAACGTGGCAAAATTCAGCGTTATCAGAGCAAACAGAAAAAGTTTTCAAAAGTAACAAAACAAACAGAAAAGAAAAAAACAGCTTTAATTCTTCACCTAAGTAAAACAGCACATTATAAAAAGGGGTAAAAGTCTCGCTCTGTGTTTGATTGCTGGCATTTTCAAAGGAATTTAAAGCGGAAAAATTATTCATAAATACAGCCCTTGGCAGCTAATCCGAGAACCAATAATATATCAGTCTTATGTGTCGTATCAATCGCAATGTCATAAAACAGACAAAACATAAGATAAGATATATAAGACTATAAGGAAACAAGGGTTTACTGGTGACTTTAAAATCAATTAAATTAAAACAACGCTTACCAGCGAAAGAATGCCGCCTGCTGACTTTTTGTCCTTCCTCTCCACCACTCACTTGCACCTGAGGTTGGTCTTCACCATCTCCTTCGGTGAAGAGATTTCGCCTCACCTTTTTTACTGGTGTCTTTGGAGATTCTTTCTTAGCTAGAAAACAATGCGACATTACTTATCAACAATATCAAACTCGTTAATTCATACATCTAGAAATTTTTTGTCATAATCTTTCAGTTGACCGTCTTTACGCGCAGGGCGTGGTTGGCAAATCTGCCGAGCCAGTGGCTGCGACATAAGCAGTCGACGGTACAGATTTTGGCGTGAAAGACGATTCTACGAGGAAGAAAAACTAGAGATCCCGGATTCAGGTTGAGATCGGCGAGTATCAGCCCACGTGCGAAGATTACATCGCTGGATTTAGAAATTTAGACAAATGTTTCGTTTAATCTGGCTAAAAATGTCTTTATGGAAAGAGGTCTACATTAAGTACGTTCCAAACTTTTGCTCATTGACAAGTAAACTTCATGCTCGAGGCATAAGGATCTAAACTTGGGACGCGAGGGTACAAACTTTACGAAGTAGTGAGAACACGTTTTACGAGTAAGCGTTGCCATTTATTCTACCTTTGTGTTACCTTTCTTAGTCGGTTGTTTCAATTGTTTCTTTGATGGTTTCGCTTTTCCAGGCATTAATATTTCTCGTCTGTTTCTCAAGTCACCAACACTTCTATGACGAGTGAACTTTCGTTTTCCCACACTCCTAATAAAATAAACCGGTTTCTTATCACCCAAATGGAAAACATAAATAGGACAATACACCAGCAGAAAAGTAAGGCATATTACAGTCAAGTTTTAAGTCTATGTTAGACACAAACCTTTTGGAAAAAATTCAAATACTTGTCAAGGAGATTTTAAGAATGGCGCAGCGTTTTAAAGACTACTTTTCACACACCGAAAAACAGGATATTTTGCTTACCAGCTGCTGAAAACAATTAATCGACTTTTTATAATAATTATAAAATGATTTTAACGTTTTGTAATTAACGCCGAATTCCTTTTTCAATCACAGATCAATTTTTTGCCCATTATAACTTATAAATTATTTACTTCAACAGAAACGCGGGATTGATGGTTGCTGTAGTCAGGTTATATAAAGACACACATTGATATCAACGCTTACTAAAGCTAAATCCTTATACGAGCCAACTGGCCCATGGGGCCGGAGCTTTTCTCCGGTTTCTGTAGTCTTAAGCGGATGAGAGTCATTGACTCCTCCTGGACGGGACACTAATCCATCGCAGGTTAGCTCCCAACCGAAGCTGGTACTCATTTACCGACCTCGTAAGGATGGAAAGCTGAGTAAACTTTGGCGGAAAAGAAGGTCACACAAATGTTCAAATTTCGGCAGAGCCGAGGAATCGAACCTGGGACCTTGTGGTTGGAAGGCATAGATCTTACCAACTGCGCCAAACACGCAGCCATGGCGTTAGCAGTAATTTCTTCAGGCTTCTTATTCGCAAAGGCTAAATTGCGTTTATAACCGCGAAGAACACCCACGACAACTGCCCTGGCTACCTTACATTAAGAAACGAGTGAACTCAATAATTCAAACCTTGGTTCCTGGGAATCTTGCGATGCAATTGAAGGAGGTTTTGCTGATCTTGCTGGTGATTCTTCAAGATCGTTCCTCTCTGATGGAGATAGTAACTCATCGGGTGGATCTTGCATCAGTCCTTCATACACTCCACGCACGAACTCAGGAATCAACTTGCCATATCTAAACGTAAGTTGAATTCAGTCAATAAGCAGATCCGCAGCAAAATGTCTATCTTACCACACACAAATAACAGTTGATTAAGTATTCATTTCACCGAGCCTCTAAATCAACTTGGGTAGAGAAAAGAGAAAATAAATGCTCACATCTCGGAAAAGTCGGGTTTCGAACCCGAGGCCTTGTGGCTGGAAGGCAACTAGTTAACTTACGGAGCAACTTTAGAATACCCCGACACTGTCGTTAATACAATTCTGCGCATTTGCTTTTATAGAACGAGGAATACGCAGAATAAATTATCATGTCATTAAAGGCAGTGTCGGGGTATTCTAAAGTCTAGCGTAACTTACAAACTGCGTCAACATCGGGTTTAAAAACAAAAATTATGTTGAAATGATAAACTTCCAAAAATCACATGTCAACATCACTGCCTATTTTCACCTTAATCACCAAAAGCACCGCTTCTCTTACCTCTTTAGCAATTCTTCTCGTAAGTATAAACTTAGAAACTCAGGATCTTTCAGAAATGAAATGGTTCGTAGCATAACTGTGACCTGGAGATGCAGTTTGAAAAAAAAAACAAAAGCGATGATAATAACATTAATAATAATAATAATAATAATAATAATAATAATAATAATAATAATAATAATAATAATAATAATAACTTTATTACAACCCGGGTTCGACTCCCGGACTCTGCATGTGAGCTGAGATTTGTCGATCTCAATCTGACTCTGAGGATTTTTCTCCGGGTACTCCGGTTTTCCTCCCTCAACAAAAATCGACTCCCAGCTTATTCTATCCGGTTGTGGTGCTGTGCTGCGAGGGTGCAGATGGGCCGTAAAGCGGCAGCCATTGTGAATGTGTTGGTAGGCTTAAATTGTCTGTGAGTAATGATAATCCTGTTAGGCAGGTTTTTAAGTTAGAAGTAAAGGGGAGAAGGTCTGGGAGGAGATGTAGAAAGACACTGATGTACTGCATAGAGGAAGATAGAAGCAAGGAATTAGTTAGGGGAGTCAGGTTGGTCTAGTGGTTATCACTCACGCCTCCCACCACTACGGACCCGAGTTCGAATCCCGGGGTTCGTACGTGGGCTGAGATTTGTCCATCTCAACCTGACTCCGAGGGTTTTTCTCCAGGATCTCTGTTTTTCCTCCCTCCAAAGAATCGACTTTCACAACAAAATCTGTGCAGTCGACCCCTTAAACATTAGTCTCTGGCTAGGGAGCTTTGGCAACCACTCCCTGCGTGTAAAGACGTTCAATAAAGTATTAGTTAGTAATGAAACAAATAACAAATAAAGACCACAAAAACCTGGGAGGAAGACTTGCTGTTGTTGTCCAATCGAATTCAAAATTTGACCAAACAATTTTGGTAATGTCATGTCTAGAAAAGAACTTAACGTCAAAGAAATTAATCTGAAGCATAACTGATAATTACCTCATCAAGGAGTCGATCCTCTGTCGAAAGAGGCTGACAAACTGCAGAAAGTTCCACTCGTAATAAAACTTGAAGATAGTATCTGCCATAAGTGAAACAAGGCAAAGGGCATCACTATTTTAAACACTACTTCTATCAGGTCATGGTCTACACAGAATTATAAATCTACAACAATTTTCTTCAAGAAGTAAGCCTTTTTCATCGCATTGTCCTGAGCAACATTTCAACGGTGGAAATCCAATTTGTAATTGCTGCATCACCTGTTTTGCCATATCACAGCAACATATAGATTGCTTATTATTTTAATTCCAATAATCATAATTTGTACACTTTTAAGTGGTATTGACGAACCCACTGAAAAGGGTGGTACCACCACTACAAAAGTAACGTGTACAAATGACCTTGAAACCTGCAATTTTTTTCACGCTCCTTATCCGCAAAAAAAAAATGTTACTGTATACTGTGCCTACATTGTATGTACGTGCATGCCCGCAAAGATCTTTCACAACCTTGTCAATAAAATTAACCTCCATAGAAATTCCTTCATAGTAATCTTTATTAGGTAGGTTGGTATTATTCTTTAACACATGGTTTAAAAGTTAAAATAAAATAATGTTACTTATGAAATAAATCAGGAACCTACTCATTCAGCTTGGCCTGTTTCGCTTCATCACTTTCTTGGTTTTCATACTTCTCTCTCAAGTTGTGATGACTGGTGAGAAGGTTTTCTTCGATAATCGATCTGGTTTCAGCCTGAAATAAACGAGAAATACAGTAAGTTTTGATAGATTATATATAGTGAGAGTTATAACTTTCACTAAGCCAAAACAGATCAATTTAAAAAAAACAGTAAAAGCGTAATCTTTTTGCAATATCATTTACTCGGAAATAAATAACCTAGTGTGTTTATAAAACTGCCTGACTTCATTACTACAATTCCTTTAACAATTAACGTCATCTTCGCTATTAAAAATACTTTGATCAGACCATTGTGATAACAAACATCTTTATCATTGTCGTCATTACACTATCATTACCCTCATCATCACCATCGTCATCATCATCATAATCATCTTCATCATTACTATCACCGTCAACATCATCTCACCTTGGCATCGTCATGAAAATGGAGTTTTAAGAAGTGTGCAATCGCTTTGACAAGTTGTTGTGCTGTATCTGGAGGTCTTAACTCCAAGTTCTACAAGAGACAAAAAAGCTTGTCAATGAATACAATATAAGCAGTAGTGCAAATAAAGAGCATGGGCTCATTGTCATCACACTAATTCTTACCTGCTTTATTACTGCAGAGTACTGCTCCTTCAAGTATTTTATCAGCTCATTCTTGTCTGATAAAAAATGGAAGAAAGAAAAGACAATTTGAAGAAGCGTAATACTCTCTGACATATTAAAATATTTCAGGCCAGGGTAAATTAATCTACAACTTATTGAACATGTTATGGGCACGTTGTGATTGACAAAGAATGATCCAAGTATAGTTTTGACTTTGTTGAGATAACAGTATTTTACCAAACCAGAGTAATTTATTTGTTTTTTAACAGTCTGTAAGTAATTATTTACCGAGTTCTGGGTGTTCTCCTGCACGGATTCGAAAACGTTTGTGGCCTTAATATAGCCTAATAGCCAGCTCTCCTGTTGCATTTGGGAGCTAGCAGCGAGAAGCATTCGGAGAGCAGTAGTAGTAGTGCTTAGTAGAAATTAGTGATAGTCGTGCAGTGGTAGTAGTGATCATAGTAATAGCAGCAAAAAATAGAAGTGTGGTAATATTCGTGGTTGCAGTGATCAGTACATGTAGTAATATGAAGTCATATTTGTTGTAACAGAAGAATTAGTAGTGTTGGTGGTCGTAGTGTAGTTGTACAGTGGTGCCGGTGTTAGTGGTAAAACAATAGGCATTGCCTTCAACAATTCTGTAAGCTGCTGTACCTTCAAATTCAATCATCTTCTGCTCTTTTTCATCTTCTTCAGTTAGCTGAGAATCTTTTTCACTTCCTTGTTGTGTTTGCTGCTCCACTTCAACCTGCTCATCTGTTTGTCTTGATGAGGATGTAATAGCAGATTTCTTTTTCCTTGATTTTTCTTTTGAAGAAGCTGTCTTATTTCTGTACAGAGGAAGTATAATTTAGTGAAAAAAAATTACAAATCATAAAATTAATGTTAAGAAGATTTAGCAATTTTTGGAAACCTTAGCACTACTTTAGATGTGGTAAACCGAAAGACGAAAAATGCTTTGAACATCAGGCAGAATAATAAATTATGATTTCTGATCAACTAGTTTGAAAATACAGCATTACAAATCATTCCAATTTTCTAAATGAGATAGAACTTATTAATAGAAGTATATCACCTTGAAGTAAGCCTTTGACTTTTTTTCTGCTTAAAATTTTGTTGCTCTTTGTGGCATGATCTTTTATATGGTGAACTGTTTTTTCGCTTCTTTCTGTAAAGCTCCTGGAGCTGTCTGACAAGTTCACTCTCATCATCACTTGAATTTGGTTCTTCTTGGAGTGACACACTAATTGACAGGAAAACAAAACTTGGATTAACCCTTTACGTCCCAAGCACAATAAATGATGTATTGGCGAATTCTCCCAATTGAGTTCCATACTTTCTATGTAAGCAGTTTGGGAGAATTTGGCTTTTCCACTTCCACAGCTTATTCCACTTGATCAATTCCAAGTTTCTCATTACCAGTTATACTATTTTGTTTGAGCAATGCAAGATGTTAGACGTTGATAAATTGCCTGGGGCTGAAAGGGTTAATGGATGATTTTTTTTTTATAAAAGCAGGGTTCATTTCAAAAATTGACGAATTTCTGAGCAGTTTTTCCAGTTTTTTTAAGTTTCTAAAACGTCTTACTTTTTCAACCTTTTTACAAGCTCAATGCTTTAAATTTAAACAAATTTCTCACATTTTTATGCTTTTGTTCATGTTTTATTGAAAAGTAAAGCAACAAGACTTAAGTCATTCAAGCTCTCCAAAAAAAATGACAGACACTGCAGCTCAGTTTTCAGTCAACTGTCAACTAAATTTTTAAAAGAAAAAAACTGAGAAAGTTTTTTTGAATTCATACAAAAGAGAAAGAACAAAAGTGATAACTTTTGATTTATGAGTCAAGTATTCCATGGAGTCACTGCTTTTCTCCAGTTTCTGTAGTGCCTCTCGGATAAGAGGCTTTGACTCTTCCAGGATGGGAGGCTAATCAATAACAGATTAACTCTTGGCAGGGATTGCCACTCATTTTGCTGCTCTCAATGGCATACAGTAGACAGCCAAGTAAACTTTGCCTTGGCAGAAAAGAAGGCTACACTGTTCAACTCTCAACAGAGCAAGGGTTCAACAAGAGAACTTTTGGCAGGAAGGCAGATCATACCAGTTCTTTCTACCAGGCCATCATTAATTAGGAACAAGCATTTAGATTTTTTCATCAAAGGGCATGCCAAATGCTGTTACCAACATTTTTCACAAAATGTTGTAGCATCAGGGCAGATAGGGTAGGGTGCAGCAAAGAAGAAGAAAGCCATGGAAGAGTGTTTACAAATAATTCTTGAGGACAAACTTGTTTCCAGGAGTTTGGTAACCCTAAATATTGTAAATTCAAATTTTGTTATCTTCTATTCTATGCATACCCACCTTGTAAGTTCCTCTAGGAAAGATATTGATACAGCGCTATTTCTTCTGGCATGGAGTGGGTTTAGATCACTCGATGAGAATATGCTGTTGGCTTTTGAGGTACCTACAGCACAGGAATAATTAATGTACATTGTGTTGAGTGATTTAAAAATGCTAGCCCAACTTACAGTAAATAACTGCTAACTCTAGACATCGGACAAGCAGATTCCAAGCCTTACAGAGTGAAACAAGCTTTGGTACAAGTATATCAGCTAAAAGCTATCATATTCTGTTGTACCAATGCAACAATCTGATTAAGTGCTGTACATTAAGCAGTGTGTTTTTATTTTTATCAGCTTTGACCTCTTAAGTGACATAATTAAAAACCTATCTTCATTGAGGTTTTTCAGAAATTGGAAGATTTGTAGTTAATGGCCTGGGGCAGCTCCATGTTTGCAAAACTCAAAAGTGTTATCATTAAGTTTTATTACTTTAAATAGCAAAATCCTTTTACAAGCCTGGTTGGCTGGTGCTAATATTCTGTTTCTGTATTGCTATGCAATTGAAAGTATTAAACTCCCCCAGGACCAGGGTTTTCCTTTTCGGCCGGCGACCGGCGATTTTCGCCGCCTGAGAACGGCTCCGTCACCGGCAACTAAAAGCATCCTTGCTGTTATATAATTTAAAATATTTTATATAAAGAGTAAACCGACGTTTTGTGAAGCCTGTTCATCCTCCTTATTTGGGCACCCAAAATGCACCAGATTGCGTCTCAGAGCACTTAATTTTTCAAAATTTTCCGGGTGAGCATGCCCCGGACCCCCCTAGTAGTTCGCGCCTTCGCTACGCGCCCAAGTTGTCTCCGCCAGCTTCACTTTCATCGACTTCAACTTTATTTGAAAAGGAAAACCCTGCAGGACTGGACCCTAATCCACATCACTGGTTAGCTCCAAGCACTGGTACACTAGTTACCAATCATGTAAGGATTTAAAAAAAAATCTGGAGAAAATAGGCCACAATAATATTCAAACCTTGAAAGATCTGAAAGTTGTACCCAGGATATTCAGCCTTGCAACATACTTCAAACTAATCTACTAAATATTTTTAAAAAAAAAAAACTTTTATTATTATCAATACTCGTGGCCAAATGACAAACTGCCTTCTGTAAAACTCGCCTTTTTGCGGGCCAAATGGTAAATGAGCGGGCTGTAAATGCATTTGCTGCCCTGATTCTGACTCGGTGATGACGACGATGACAATGATGATGCTGACGATGACGATGATGATGCTGATGATGATGACGATGATGATGCTGACGATGATGACAATGACGATGATGACAACGACGACGATGATGATGCTGACGATGATGACGATGACAATGACGACGATAAATTGTACGATTTGGCCTTGTGTATTGATAATAATAATAATCACATGACGTTTGTCGAGCATATAGTTTATTTGTAACCCTTGTAGCACTCTACTCGGGACACAAATAAACTATATGCCCTCCGAACGTCATGTGATTGTCCTATTATATACCTGAGCTGTTTTCTTTTTCAGTAAGCTTTCTTTCACTCTGTTTGGGTTGGACTGTTGCTACTTTTCGTCCATCACTCCTGATACTGTTTTCTGCACCACTGAGGGGATCTTCAGCTGTTACAGCTCTCTTGCCATGCCACAGTAACAACTTTTCTACCCTTAGCATTGCATCTGGATTAATGACAGTCAATACACCAGCGATAGATGAGAGAGGCTCCAGTACCCCAGTGAGAGGCAAACCATTATTAGGATCAGGAAAGTCGACTACCTATAAATATGGAAACTTTATCTGTAAACTTAATTGTTGAAATTGTTAGGCAATGAAGTTTGAGATGGTTGGGTCGTGTTGAGAAAGAGTAATACCGAGTGTGTGAAACAAGCATGGAATTTTGAGATTGAAGGCAGAAGAGAAAGAGGAAGACCGAAGTTGAGTCGGAAAAGAATGATGGAGAAGGAGTGTCGTAAAATTGGTGTGAACTTTGAGGATGCAAATGACCAAGTGATGTGGAAAAGTTGCACCAAGTAATGGAAGGAAAGTCAGTAACCTCTTGAAAAAGGGAAAAATCCTGACTTAAATAAAATGATGGTGATGATGACGGGATTCAAAAATACAAGACTTTCAGAGTTCATGTGTAAATAAACAATAACTATTGTTTTGTACTGTATCAGGGTTTGACATTTAGAGCAGATGTCACTTGTCCATCAAGCAAATATATTTACAAGTTTACTATAATTGTAACAAAAAGCAATGCTGCCTCCTGTAGCTACCTACACTTACCAATAGAAGATTCTTTTTACTTAATGCTGCCATCAGCTCTTGGAACCAGCCAGAGAAGCTTGGGCCACTAGTAGTGAAACCAACACAAGAATAAGATTTTGTGGGGTGTAGCCAGGAAGGACAAAATGCTTGTCTTTCTATCACCCCCTGGATCCAAAACACGCCAGCCTGATCCTCATTTGAAGAAGAACTATTAGAAACAAGCTCAGACTGTGTCTGAAAACCATTATGGCTGAATAATGGATTCAGTTTTACGGTACAGTGGACAATTTCTTGATTACCTGTCAAAGACAAAATAATACTGACAGTAATGTATACATGTACCTTTAGCTTTGGTGAGTTTTAATTTTTTTAGCATCACAGTGCAGTCTAGCAAATAAAAAGTAATATTTTATGGCATGCACTAAGCTCATGGTTTTTACATCATTGGTCAAAAACACAAATTGGGGCTCTTTTCATGACCATTTTATAAAAACAATCAAGGGCTGAAATACTTAGTCTGATAGGATCCATCCTCTCAGCAGTTGATAAGCAAGAACAAGGTAAGACAAAAAATGATTATAAATTTTTTGTAGAATGCACAAGAAAGTTTTGCAATTTTCTGGCATTTGACTGTAGGCACCAAAAACTAATTTTATA
The DNA here is from genome assembly GCA_025447995.2 of Isaurus tuberculatus. NCBI lineage: Eukaryota > Metazoa > Cnidaria > Anthozoa > Zoantharia > Zoanthidae > Isaurus > Isaurus tuberculatus. Next base: position 17,080 of record JAOEHV020510698.1, read on the forward strand.
GATAAACTATGTATGTAATTACTTATCCATTGCAGCCCAAGAAAATTTTTATTTTCAATAACATTTCAGGATCACTACTTGATCATTTTCAGTTTTCTCATTTTGAATTTTTCTTTTCCAGACTTTTCCATTTTGGAATCTTAATGATCATTGTAAGTTGTAACTAGTTGCAAAAGGAGCTGAGAGGTTAAAATTTCTGTAACGTACAGTATCAGGCACTCAACTTCATACAGGAAGATCAGAAGGAGATTGATGACCATGTTAGACATATTCTTAGTCTCTTGGAAACAGACTAAAAAGAGGTCATTAAAATAAATGATTATCTTCTGACAATATGTCCATGGCTACCAATGCTGGAGAAAAAAAAATTCTTAATAGGTAATATTTCCTACCTGTTGTACAAAGAAGACCTGTCCAGGTATCGGCACCAATAACACTGCTGCTAGATTTCAATTTTAAATCTGCTAGTTCAATGTCACACTGATGCAAAAAATGATTCATCACAGATGCAAAAGGAATCAAGATGCCACATTTCATCACACCAAGAGAGAAACTCAACTCACAAGCTCCATCAGCACTTTGCTCTTTCCTGGTATGGTTTGTTTCTCTGGTGCTGAATGTCTCAAGGTTAACAAGAGCTGACAAAGGGATCAGACATCCCCCAACAGATTTTACAAAATCCTGAACAAATATTCTGTTACTCCATTCCTAAGGAAACACAAACAAGATTAGAAACCATTTTATTTTATTGAACAATAATTAAAAACATTTTGAGAGGATAAGTAAAGTAACAAAACATCTTCTCTTCGTGAGAGGAGCCACCAGTAAAGTTTTACTCTGCTTCTTATTGATAAGCAAAATTTTAATGAAGGACATTAGTGGAAAACAACTTTTAAAGGCATTTTGTTCTCTAAGTATAGGTTTCAAACCCAAACTATAATTATATTGATTTTGATTTTGATTTTGATTTTGTATATAGCTGATAAATTGTCCATGTCGAACTAAAGATTATCAATCTATCTACACAGTACCATGGTTGATTCAAAATAGATAAACTTAATCTGGTAATTTATCAACCAGAAATTATACATACCTCTAGTAAACTATGACCCGATTTCCACCACCAAAGTCCAGTGTCTACCCATAACAACGAAATATTGCAGCTCACATGAAATTTCTTATACAGAGCCGTCGGCAAAACAACATTTCGAAGATCATCGCAAGAATTAATCGAACGATTGCAAAACGAAGTCATCAACTTTTTGCTATTCGGGCTCCAAGTAAACAGAAACACAAAATTCGAAGTGCGATTATTGTTTACATCCTCTGTTTTAGATAATCGACGCGATCGTTTAAAAGGCGAAGTAATCTCTGGTCTTTCCCATTCAAAATCATGGATAAGATCGGTTAACGCACAAGTCAGACACTTGGAGGGACTTGGTTTATGTCCAGACGACTCATTCAAATCGCCATGTTGGATGTTTTGAGTTTGTGATTCCTTGTCGAACGACTCATCCATTCTTTTGCATATATCCTGTTCGAACTCCTCAAAATATTCTGCCTTAAATTCCTTGAACTCATGTCGTTCGTAAAAATGTGTTATAGCACGCGAGTTATAAAATTTGTAGCCCCATCGAAGATTTGAAGTCTCTCTTCCGGATTGATCATTGAAATACGTTAAAATCCGCAAGGTACACAGGCGAATTGCATTTGATAGTTCCAACGGGCCGATCTCGTTCAAAGTATTTTCAGCATTCACGTCAATGAGGAAAGCACATTGTAAAGACTGATTTTCCTGGAAAACATTAAACATTCCTGCATAAATACCACAGTTTTCTTCAACTTAATAACAACTTCCAACTGCCGGTATACATATCCATGAGCCGAATACAAACAAAGAAAAAATTTCCCGCCATCCGGGAATGGGAATACGCATGATTTGTTTGGCAATGACTGCTGAACTCGAACTTGAAGGCGTAAGGGACGGACCATTAGAAAAGTTATGGGGAGGAGGGGGGGGGGGCGGCGAAGTACAAAAAAAAAATTGTGAAAGGGAAAATTAAGTAAAAAAAATCATGCATGCAGAGTAGACCAGGAAAAAAATTCCTGCAATGGCTTTCCACACATTTTAGTGTTACTTCAAAAAAAAAAAAATATTCGTGCTCAACATCTTGACAAAAAAAAATATTCGTGGGAGGGAAACATCAAAGAAAAAAAATTGATGCGGCTCGAAAATTCTCCACCCCCCCCCCCTATAACTTTTCTAGCCTAGGACCGATTTAATCGAATCTTCGGAGTTTTCTCGGCATTTTCCGATTAAAAGTAACAATAAATTTCAGGACTAAAGTGATTTCTTTCGTTTTGTGCTGTCAATATTTTCGACTGACAAAGTCATATCAGTAAAAGGACTTTTTTAAAAACCTTAAAAGGTCTACACTGGAAAATAATTCGAAAAAAGAATTTAAAATTCTTGAAAACAGGAAGTAAAACTGGTTGCATGCGTTTGGTATATTTATATTTCTACTGGTTAGAATTTGAAAGCTCCCACCCTCCCCCCTGAAAAACCCCTTACTATGGAAACAACAGAAACCCAGAACATAAATTTTCACGCTATACCCGTTTTCTATTTTTCGAAATACCAAAACACCACGAAAAATACGACTCTTTTAAATCGGCGCGAGCACTTAATCTTCCCCCATCCTTTACAGTAATAGTGATGAGACAAGAAGGTTGCATTATTTTCTTGGAAAGTGTTTGGTTTCTTTAACACTTTTGTAAATCAGAAGTGAGAAGACATTTAAAAATGACAAGTGGGGACAAACCAGGCCAGGGTTTTATCGTAGTATGAGAATTTTATCAAGAAAACTAAACAAATAATACAATAGACTTTTACATTTTATTGTATGAATTTCATAGGCAAGTCGTTTGGTTAAGTCAAGAAAAGAGTTCGATGAAAGCATACGTTTACTAGACATCGATAATAATTGTCTCTAAAAATTATTTTTACGTATTAATACTGTTAAAACTCTTGGTAATGTAAACGTATATATGCGGTTCCAAAATTATAAAAATCTAAATGCTAGCTAAAATTTTCACTGACTCTCAGCCTCTTCAGGCAAAATCCGCCATTTTGGAAAAATATATCCAGCTCAAGTGCTCGAGTATACGTTTACATTTACCAAGAGTTTTAACAGTATTAATACATAAAAAGAGTTTTTACAGACAATTATTATCGATGTCTACTAAACGTATGGTTGTAAGACTTCAACAATTGTTAAACAATCACAATTTTCTTAGTAAAAAAATCCAAAACGCTTTGCAGCTAACACAAACAAGTATCTCAGACATTAACACGAAAAAATAGACCATAAACAACATAACTTAACATAGTTAAGTAATAATAAAAAACGTTAATGTATCAGTCAAATGAAACCCCCAACCTAACCCCCCCGGGGCATACTGGGGGAAAGGTGGGGTATGGAGCTGTATTGAACAAAAAGATGGCCCGACGGGGGTGGGGATTTGTCAAATATTGACGCCCTACCTATG
>JAOEHV020510798.1:0-18500 GCA_025447995.2 Isaurus tuberculatus
GTTGCTAAAACCGCAAAAAGTTGCTCCAAACGCCAAAAGTTGCTCAAAAGTTGCCGAGCACAATCGGGATAGGCCTACTCGTAAGGCCTACTCCAGGTCCTTAAATCGCCTTATATCGTCTTAAGTCGCCTTAAGTCGCACTTAGTCGCTTTATGTCGCAGTCCAGCTTTGGACAGTTTTTGTTTAAATCGCCTTAAATCGCCATAAATTGCCTTAAATCGCTTTAAGTCGCGTCGACTTCCAAGACCAAATTTTCTTAAATCGCCTTAAGTCGCCTTAAGTCCCTATAAATCGCTCTAAACCGCGGCGATTTAAGGACTCGGAGTAGGCCTCTCGTAAACAAATCATCTGTTGTTTACTTACTATTCCATCACCATGGTGATCACCATGGGTGTCTGAAAGGCGTCATACAAGGTTACAATTCTGTTGTGGTGAGCCAGCTTTCTCATCATCTTTATCTCTCGCAACACATCCTTTCTGATGTTGTTATTACTCGTCTTGATAATCTTGGCGGCACAAATATTACCATTCTCCTTGTGCAGACATTTCTTGACCGTCCCATACGAACCTCTTCAAGATAAAAAAAACAATTAGGCTTTAAATGTATTGTACTAATAAACTAAAATTAAGCCCTTTTTAACTAAAAACCAAGTATAACAGAGTGCAACCAATACTATTTTTTAACTCAAACGTTTTGAAACAAAATTTGAAACATTTCTGCGAATTAAAAACTTGTGATTTCCTTTAAACCTTGTAGCTATGTTACTTTAAAACTTGAGAGCTTACCGCCATCTTTGCTAAGGCTACATTCTAAAAGGGACTCGCAAACGAAAGATGTCATTTTCGGCATAAATTTTTGTAAAAAAAAACAAGTAAATTATTGAAAGACTGTCAATCGAAACGAAAGGGTATTAGACAGTGTATCCTCAGGGACGTAGTTTCTTCGGGGGAGACTGGGGCTTAAACCCCACAATACTTTCATTATAAGTCCAAAACCTGCATAGGTAAAAAGGTAAGGCCTCACGCACCAGGGCCTAAAGCTATCTGAATAGGTGCAAACGTGCTACCTCTGTTTTGATAAAGGTACATGAGCCCACTCAGTTATCTTAAAAATGATTACTTACATACGTGTTAAAGCTTAAAAAAGGCGGGGGGTTTCATGGGGGGGGGGTCAATACAAGTACATCACCACCACTACCACCCCCCTGCCCATCCTTTTTAGTCTACACCACCCATCTGTGAACCCCACTTTTGGCGTAGCACTGGTTTGAAGCCTCTGGTAGTATTACCTTCCAATCTCTTCTTCTACATGATAATATTCGTCCACCACTCCACTTTTTATAAATTCTTCCACGTCCTCTTCATCAGGGTCTGTTTTGGTTGCCAGGTTGATAATGTCGCCCTTTTTTGATTCTTTACCTGAATTATTAAACATATGCTTGAGTATAGCTGCTTGTTTGATAGAGAATTATGCAATCCTGTCTTGGAAAATAGGATATTGATTGCTTTTGTTAATTGTCCATCCTCATGTTTTGCTTTGTTTTAATTTTTTTTTTTTTTTCATTTTATCATGTGAGCAACCGAGATCCATCATTGGAAAAAAACTTTATATAGCTAGAGTTTAACTTGCAGTACCTAGACAGCTGTATGATACACATTTAGGCAGTTTTGGTAGACTGGCGGATAAAACAGAACAAAACCCACACACTTAAGTTACGGGAACCAATATAAGTTTTAGCAGGTTGTTGTTTTTGATTTGGCAACGTACTCCAAAAATGATTCTAAGTTTGCTCTTATTTTTATGAACAATTTGAAGCAATAAAAATACCATTGGAAAACGAAGCTCGTCGAAGCATAAGCATAGGTTTACTGGCGAAAAACTCGGACCAGATGAGTAACCAGGTAAAAACGTCATATAATAAAAATCTAAAACATTAACCGTTATTTTACAAAGTTGCTTTACGCTGAAAATTTGGGTGTCTGCCTGATTCCCTCTCTGTTTTTTTTTTAATTTTCTCTCCTGTTCCTAACCCTTTTATTGTCACTTTCCTCCGGTGCTTGTTTAGTTTGTTAAAACTTAACCATTTCATAGGCGACATAAATAAATAAATTAAATAAATAAATACTTTATTTAACGTCTTTACTCGCAGGGAGTGGTTGCCAAATTTCCCTAGCCAGAGTGAACATCGTTTGAAATGAGTGCGCGCGCGCAATCGGATATGGAAATTAACATACGGTGCTTTTTTCGTTTTCTTCCGAAAATAGACTGAAGGCCACATAATGAATAACTTATTAACCTCGTCCGTATGCTCATTACAGGAAAATTTCAGACCTTTGTCTTGCTGTAATGACCTTGCTATCGCTTGTTCAATAAAGCCTCGGTCTGAGACTTCCCTGTAATGACCTCACACTCAGTTAATAAGTAGTATATAATATAATCTATCAAATCTTCAACTTCACAAACCATATATTTCTATGCCTTTTTTCTATAAAGGCAAAAAACTTGGATGAAAAGAGAATCGCACCATTGGTCTTTGTTTACTTATTTGAAAACTATAATATTTCATATTACCGAACTATAATCACTCTCACTGTGGTAGGCAACGTCAATGTTATGGGGTGTAACGCAAGTTCCTTTTGTGACGAGTAACTTACTGTTATATATTAACTGCATCACGCATTCACGGACAGGAAATGGAAAACAACCTCAACATCGACTCTTCAACCAATGTTTTAAAATGAACGATTTTAGTTTGAAAATCAATTCTTAAAAACAAAGGTGTTCTTAAAACTAGACCGAGCTGAAGCAACAAAGATAAAGTGCGAGTTAGGATGCTTTCAATGCGGAAAACAAGCCCATTACATATACACAGATGAAAGACGATGGAACTTTGAATATCGTAATAAAAATGGTTGAGATAACTCTCACGAAACACGACAATAAAATCACCGGAAATCACTAGACGCCACGACTGATCAAAGGTTTAATTAGCTAATTAACAACTAATTAGCTATTTATAAAAGCACTATTAAAAAGATTATACGTTTCCAAAACAATTTAATTGCTCTTTTGGCTTAAAAAAATTGAATTTTACGGGTTTCTGACAAAGAAACTATAATACTAGTTCGTTTAAATAGCAAACTGTTAGAATATTCCACTGTTTTATTTGTTTTCTTTTAGAGTCTTCACAACTAAGTAAAATTTTACTTCACTCAGATTTGAATAGCTACGTTTTAGTAATTTTCCTTACTTGGACAGAGATTTTTCTTATAGATATAAAATAAGGTCAAAATGACATCAAAATGACTCTTTTTTCTGCTTAGAAAAATTCCAAAAACTTGTTTGGAAAAACAAACTCAAAAATGCATGTGTCAAGACAGTTTTATATCAAGTATACCAAAATAGTAAACAAATTTAATAATACACTTACTTATTTTCCCCTTCACCGGCCACATGGTCACTCTGAAAGAAAAACAAATAAACAATTTGTTAAGTAAAAAAGTAAAACGTAAAAAAATAAAACTCTTCTAAAACCGAACTTCTACATAAAAACTGACAAACCTACAGTATTTTATAGTTAAACGGTTTTTACTGCTCAAATTAATCTTTATGGCAAAGGGAATTTTAAGTTTTACCCTGCGTTCAATAAACCGTGATATTAATTACAGTAAACAAAAGATAGCGCATCCGAACCCCCTAAGAGAACTGCATGTGTGGTGTTCTTCAGTCAGGGTACTTAGCGTGCCTTTTCCTAGTCATTTTAGCTTTAGATTGTCAGCCCGTTGCCTGAGACCTTATATGGTAATCACCATATATGGTGATCTCGTTCAACATGCAGCCCTAGTCGCTGGAACAGACACGGGAAAAGCACTAACAGTTTGAGAAAGAAAGTGGAAGCACTTTTCATTCTTGATTTTTTGTTGCTTTCATTGTTGTTCTAATTACTTTTAACGCTCGCTTTCTTGTTTTTTTTTGTACTTTGAGAATATAGTTAGTAGATTTTTGAGACGAAAGCCAGAGTTTATATGACGTAATAAACGTTCATTAAAAAAAAAAAAGTCAAGTTGATATATAGTGATGGACCACAATGTTCATTGAGTTTGGCTTGAAAGCCGTTACTAGAAAAGTTAAAATGATAAAGAAATTAATATTAGAAAAAAAAAACATTTGTCAAAATCGCTTTGCTATTCACCTGAAGCAACTTCACGTTTTCCGATTTCCTAGAACGCACAAAAATCTTGTCAAAAGTCGCTTTTCCTACTTTTTTTCTGGATCAAGGTGAGTAGAAGAAACTAGCAAACTTTGGCGATTGACTATTGTCTCTGGTTTGCCGCGTTTCCGATCCGACTAAGGTTTTTTTCCTTCTGCTTCATTAAGACGTTACGGTATTATCAACATCAGCTTTATCAACGTTATCTTCGTGGTTTCGTACGCAATTTAAGTACATGTTTTTACTATGCTAAGGCGGCGTGGTTGGCGCAGTTAGTAAGATCTCTACCTTCCAACCATAAGGTCCCAGGTTCGATTCCTCTGCTCTGCCGTAATTTGAACATTTGTGGGACCTTCTTACCCGCCAAGGCTTACTCTGCTTTCCATCCTTACGAGGTAGGTAAATGAGTACCAGCTTCGCCTGGGAGCTAACCTGCGATGGATTAGTGTCCCATCCAGGGAAAGTCAAGTACTCTCATCCGCTTAACACTACAGAAACCGGAGATAAGCACCGGCTCGGATGGGCCACTAGGCTCATAAAATAATTTTTTTTATTACTTTTGCTACGTACATTATCGCGAAAATGGTTCAAAATATTTTTTTTCAAAATAACCGCAAAACAAACTGAATCACAATAATCGTTGTACACTCTTAAGTGACGTTGTGGTGGACCAACTAAGATTGACCTGCTATACCAACAGCTGTGGCTTTTTAGTTCCGTTTGGAAGAGAACTTCAACGGTATCGCAGAGGATCCCTTTAATTGAAGTGCAAACTATTTCAAAGCTTCTCCGTGAAATCGTTTTATACCTTCATTGCTAATAACCCCGTAACAAACGGACTGATAACTTAATTATTGTTTACCCTAGCCTAAAGCGTCATAGATGGACCAATAAAACAACCCCCTTCAAACAATTTATTTCATAGTTCAGTTAGAAGCACTGCTGACCGGTATCGCCGAGATAACGAGTTTAAATCCTGTTTAACTTGAAGCGTGACTTTTTTCAGGAGTCCGAATTTCACAATTGCTTAACTTACTTATAAACCGTGAAGATTATTTCAGAACGATTTTGTTAATAACTGCGGTACACAGTCAATCGCAATTATCATTGCACACTCTTATTACGAGCTCAAATCTAGATGAAGCCTGGAAGTTTTTCTTTTGCATTTATTGTACTACCGGGCGGGCTCGGGCCAGAGCAAAATCATTCTGAAATTAAAAAAGTGTGTGCCCCGCCTGAGTTACTGTGTGTCTGTCCTGCCACGCATTCAATATTTTGGATAACACTGTTCAGTTGTAACTATAAAAAGGTGTTAAAATACTATTTAAGCTGACCGGAATCTGAACACTGACATTGTGTAGGCTGAGGTTGAGTCAGTAAGTGTATGGGTTCACCAAAGAGATTTAACCCTCTTTATAACCAAAAATTGTATGTGCCCCGCCTCTAACACAGGCAAAAAATCTTTATACCCCGCTTTGATGTTGCTCAGAACTGGTTTGTGCCCCGCGTCTTTCTGCTCCGGCCCCGCAAAAAAGTAAATTTGCATGGCCCCTTATTTAAATTGCTTATAAACTTAGGAACAACAACAAAATTCTGCTTGATTGTCTCACTAATAGGAAAGTGAACGCCGATAAAAACAATTAAAGGAAAGTTGAGGAAACTACATGCTAAATCGAACTACCTTGACTTGAAGTCATCAACTATCTAAGCAGCACGAAATGTTTGCCTCTTGTGAGCTTCCGCGACCGAGATATTTTGATTTGCTACGCAAAAGAGCCGCAGATAATTTGATCCGACATTATTAAAATCCAAAAACAAACATACTGAAAACTTATAGCAAAACCAAATCGACCTTTAATAAAAGAGCTTTTCCAGAGATTAGAAAATAACTTAATTATCACCGTAATTAAGGGGCTATTGGCTATTATACTTAGCTGCAGACAATATTTAATCCGTAGTCAAATATCTTATGAATATTAACCGAGGTATGGGTAATTATACTTTTGTATAAACTGAAACGCTGAGATATTTTTGTTAAAACAAAGCCAAAAAACAAATTTATTTTTTTAAAATTCCTATTTATATGATTTTTTGCCGAGCTTTTGTCTTTCGGTTTAAATCATCTTAAAAATGGATATAATTGGCTTAAAAATCCTAGCTCAGCGGGAATAAACAATTAACCTTAGGTACAAAATTAGTCAACAAACAAACAAAGATAATCGATCAAGGTTAAATTGTCAGTTTATGTTAATGAGCAAAGGTTTGTTTAAATCAAAGTTTTTGCAAAATAATAAATTTTGTTATATGTAAACTAGATTTTTCTTAAGCGGGCTGTTAGAGTTCGTTAATATTCTTCAATGTAAGAAAATGTTTAATATAATGTAGCAATATTTTAAAGTTCTATATAATAAAGAAAATTATCAAAACACTGAATAGGTCAATTCGATGGACTGACGGTGCTACAATCTAGCAAACTGACACATTCCTCTAAATACCTTTTTTTGTGTTAAACGTTCCTCGACACCTTTTTCATTTCTCTGTATAGGAAACTTTTATGTTGACTTCTAGCAACCGTTTAAGAAATGCTGGCAAGACTTGCTATGATTTTTTGTTCAAAAATGTAGATAGTTCCAAAGGAATGCCTCACAGTGTAAACACGATCACAGCCTGTAACAACTGCTTTTCAAGATCAGCTGCAAAGATCCGTCAATAGACGTAAATTAATCTGGTTTTAACTTTTCGGTCTTCTCTGGATGAAAGTACAGCAACTAAAATGATCAGATGGCAATTTTTGGTTGACTTTTTGACGAGACCTCACGATAACATGTTTTGATTGCTAAATTTCAGTTTGCAAAGGTGTCAAAATACTACAATGGAAATTGTAAAGATTCTCAACTTGATTACGTCACTAGCTACATCTGTGTTTGCACCTTATGGTATAATTATATTTCCTTTGTGACCTGTTAACAATAATCCTTAGAAATTTCAAAGTTTACCGTACTGATGAAAGAGTTGAATTTTTTGGTGTAGCAACGAAACCTAAACATGCTTTGATGATTAAACATCCCCGATTTTGAAACTCTAACTGCTAATAAGATATTCAAAAACTAATATAACGAAATTCCATCAATTTGGTAAAAGTAAAACTTGAAGAGTCCTTTTAGCGTATGACCTCATAATGACGTCATAAGTCCGTCATCTTCATACTTTTTCAACACTTTCAATACAACTTCTTTAGAAAGCTACTGAAATCATCGTCTTCAACTCCTCCACTATATCTTCTTTTTTTTCGCCTGGTTAGCTTAGTTGGTATGGTGCCGGTTTATCGAGCGGGAGGCTCGGGTTCGAATCCCGGCCGGACCAACACTTAAGGTCTTAAAATAATTGAGGAGAAGGTGCTGCCCTTGTTCTAACATCTACAAATGGTTAGAATTTCGCGTCTTCTCGGATAAGGACGTTAAACCGTAGGTCCAATCTTTCGACAGTCTATCGGGGGACTTAAAAGAACCAACACACTTATCGAAAATAGCAGGGTAGTGATCCCGGTGTTGTGGTCTGCCTCTTTCATGCACTGAGGGCATTTCTTGGTTATTCAAATATGTGTGTGCTGCTGTAGCGGACTTTCTAAGACCCTCAACTGTTTGTGCCTTGTATTTCCTTGTAAAGTACTTAGAGATTTGATAATAACAAGCGGTATAATAAATATGCATTATTATCATCATTATCTTTGGACTATAGTAATCTACTTCGACATGAAACCTTAGCGAATAACCGGCTACGCTCTCGATCTCTTTTTTTTCCACTTTCAGCCCAAGAGTATTGCCGAATTGAGAGCTTGCTTTTGAAAGCAACAATGCATTAGTTATTATGTCACTTCTATTTATTCTACTTCTATAATTTATTTAATGTTCAGACTACTAATGCTGGCAAACTTTACGTGTAAAGGCAAACTTTTGTGAATAAAGTTGTGGCTGTAGATGGTCCTAAACTTTTAACGTTAAAAGGTTACAGAAACTTTCTAAAATCTGTTTTTGTCAAGAGTTAAACAGAAACGAGCTGTGAATCCGATGCTAATTCACAATGTTTGGAAATAAAAATAACATGCAGAATTGTTGTTTTTAGGGTCTCTTTTACTGCTTATATTGCTGGTAATCTATCGACTTGCATCTCACAACAAACCAATTATACAAAACTTGATTTCTTTCCTTTAAACTATCCTGAAAATAAAGCCATTTCTTTCAAAAAAGAGTTTGAACAGTAAAGAATAACTTACCTCTGTAACTGAAAGCAATTTGAATTCATTTCGAAAGATTTAGACGTTGGAAAGTAATTAATGGTTTAACAGCAGCAAGCTCCTTAAACATCTAACAAGTTTTAAAAACTCCGTGTCCAAAGAAATATATTTTAAGCAAATACAATATGCATAATGATCTATTCTTTTCGGCTCGTGTAATCTTTCTATGTTGTACCTAATTTGGATTCGTTTGAAAAGAGAAAGAAAGCTGGACTTGCTAATTATCGTTTCTTTGTTTCGATATTATTTCGAGCGAAATACTCAACATTTCAACTTCAGTATAAGAAACAATGCATTGTCACGCCTTCATAAAAAATGTCGGTTATTTGATTTGCCAACTATGATTTTTGTGGGGGCTTGGTTGGACGGATTTACAATCACCCCAAACACAACGGATTGTAGCAGTTAAAACTTCAATTAAACCAAGCCGAATATTATCCTATTTCCGGGCTAAGTTTTAAATTGTCGAACTCTGCAAACTTCTTGGAAATTGGCCGGCAATCAATTCATAAAAGTTAACATTTATCAATGTTTGAATGTTTGGTTATTTTAACATTTAAAACATAATTAAATTTCTAATGACTAATTTCAACTTCAGTTTTAGGGTAAAGACAGCTTTGAGAAGTAAAATTTGCGAGAACAAAATAAGGTGTCAAAACATACGAAGGATGTTTAAAAAAAAGAACTTTACAAGATAGTCCTTATATTTACTTAAAGACACTTGCTGGTGCATGTTATCGTATGAGGTTCCGTGTAAAAATTAAAATAATGATAATAAAAACATGTTCATTCAATATGTTGTGTGTATTTACGAGCTGAAAGTTTTTCAGAGTTGAGGTTCAGTTCCATAGTTTCAAGGTTGGCAGACAAAAGCGTTGCTGCAAAGTTTTTCTTACAATGTTTTCACTTTTTTTAAGCTGGAACAGACGTCAATTGAAAAGTTACTTGAGTGGTATGTTTCATAAGCTGCCTGAGCTCAACCCGGAAGTCGCTTACAATAAAATGCCGCCAGATTGCAATATTTGCTTTGTTGGTTCATAGTTGGTGAGTTAAAAAAAGTTTTAATGACTACCACGTTGTTAATTATTTGACTTCGCTTCCATTTCAATTTTTTGTCAATGTGTTGTATTGAAAGTGTTAAGGGATGAATTGGTTTTCAATCCAAATTGCAAGATCACATTTTGAGCAGAAAGAATACTTTTGGTGGACTGATGGGGGTCGCCGGTCTTTATACTATATCTATTGTTATTGTTGGAGTATGACTGGAGTATATGTTGGAGTATGACTGGAGTATATGTTGGAGTATGACTGGAGTATATGCTGGAGTATGACTGGAGTATATGTTGGAGTATGACTGGAGTATATGCTGGAGTATGACTGGAGTATACTAAAACAAAGACAAACAAAAACAGCAGCAGCCTTTATTACTGTCTGTATAAAACAGCAACTTACACATATTCCCGGGGGGGGGACTCCAGTTGGCAACGGGTGGGGATGATCGTCGTATCTTTTAGGGGCCAAAATCAGGGATCTGGTATCTTTTAGGGTGTCTAAAAGGTTTTGAGCCACCAAAGTCTAAGCTGGTATCTTTTAGGGTATCTTTTTAAGATAATAACATATTACATAATGATAACTGAAGGTGTTTGAAGTTGACGTCACTGGAATTATTAAAAATGCTTAAAAATTATAAACTTGTTCATTTTTAGCTGGTATCTTTTAGGGGTAAAAATCTTATGTTGCCACGCCCACCTTTGTAAGACTCCGGTATCTTTTAGGGGTATTTCTGAAAGAATCCGACAATCATCCCCGCCCTACGATATATGGGAGTCCCCCCCCCGGTCACATATCACGTGTAGAAATAAATAATAGAGAGATTTAGCACCACGTTTACGTGAAACGCGAACGGCAAGAGAAAACACGTGACAATGATTTTCCCCCATTTTTTACGTTTGGCGGTTAATCGTACGTACCCAGCAAACGCGAAACAGCTTGTCTTCACGAAGAAACGGCAAAGCACAACCGCTAAACGTGAAAAATGGCGGGAACAACGTCGTCACTTGGTCAACGTGGTGCTAAATCTCTCTATTAACCATTAACGTTCCGGAACGGCGCGTTCGACCGACGATGTAGAAAAACGTAGGTGATCGACATTAGACAACAAGCCAGCACGGTCGCACGAGGTCGCATGAAGTCGGGGCATTTTAAGACGGTCGGTCGCCCGTACCAAAATCCCTCATCGCAGGATGGCATCAAGCCTGAGCCCGCGAGCAAAGGCAAGATTAGGATGCGTTCTCCTTCGTAGAACACAAAAAAACGTAATAATACATCACATGTGAACGAACAAGATAATATCAATTAACAGCCATTTGTTCCGTCATTCACTCACTGTACTAACAGACGTCACACACGGGTTCATACGTAAAATACCAACCTACGCAGATTAAAAATAGCATTTGAAAACGTGACCAGGTCACTAACCCTGCAGCTGTTTTGTCTAAAATCACGTCTAACGAATGTTTATTGACGCTAAAATTTTCAAATCTCGATAAATCGGGTCTTTCATACATAGGTTCCAAATGTTCCGATCCATCAGGCCTTCGATGAAGGTTCTTTCAAATAACCGGACAGTACAATATCAAAAGATCTTTCTCCAAAAATCTTTACATCGTTCATCACATACTGAACTCTAGGTTGAACTGTTTGATCGTCGCCGTTAGTAGAGTAGAAACCTGATGTTCGAGCTTTGGTCTTAACAGAGCAACGCGTGAAACGTCAACCAAACTATTCAGCAAGTAAATTTACGTCGTAAAGACTGAAACAAAGAAATTTAGACCTCGATTATAAGGATAGGCTGAAAACACAGCATTAGCTTGGTATTGCATGACAAGAGCAGGCCGACAGTGTAATCGCAAGTGAAATTTTGTAGAGTTTAGGCAGACAGCCGGAATCTTGGTGGAAAAATTCAGCACATTTAACAGGAATAGGCCTGCCACATACTCGCGGGGACTTATATTTATCTCCGAGACACCGTAAAAACATTTTGAAAAGTTTAGTGAAGCTTACACACTTACAGCAGTCTAACTGTTAGGACGTTAAATGGTTGACTTGATAGCAAGATTATAATTGAAAAGCAGAGCTGAATAATTGTCAACGTCATCAATAGCTAAAAATAGCGTGCAACCACGATGACAATTAAAACACAGAATTTTCAACGAAAAAATGCTTAAAACAACAATGTAAAGAAATATTTAGAAATGGGTCATTTTGTTTGGCCAATTTCGATAACTGAGAACCGAACAGCATTTGTTCAATTATTTTATTCATCTATTTATTTATCTTTCATTACAAAAACAAACAAAATTGGTAAACAAAAACAACTGAAAAATACAGTAAGGACAGACAGGCCAAAGTCCGTTGTTATAAATCATGATCTTATATTTTAAAAATATAGAGACTACTGCAAAAACCCTGTACGAAATGTCGTGTTACATAGAATCTGTGAAGTTCTATCAGTAAAAATAAAATGTAGAAATACAAAACTGGTGAATGAATGACTGATAAACTTCTGTACTTGAAAGAGAAGCTTGTCACTGAAAAAACATGATTTAACTGTTCGGAATAAGTCAGAATTTACAACCGCATATTTGATATAGCTGTCCAGACAAGCTTCTCTTTCACGTAGTTTATCAGTCATTCATTTACCAGTTTTGTCGATCTTATAAATTTGTGAGGAATTCACTTGAAGTGCTCCGCATCTACGTGTTAGTCTTATAAGCTGCTAAAACACATTAATGATAAATCGCCTTACCTTCCCATATCTTCTTTTATGATCCAAAGAAAGTAAGAAAGCAATGCTGGCAATCTCAAAATGACGCAGAACAGAAAGAAAGAAAAAGTTTTCTTCCGATTACCGTTGCAAATTAGTTTATGTCAAGCGAAAAACAAGTATTCTGCAATTTAGATAGCATAAGTTTTCTGACAAAATATACATCCTTTCAAATTATCAAACAATTCACCAAAAGAAGTAAGGCGTGACCAACGATAAATTTTTACCTTCCCTCAAAGAAGGAAAAAGGCAAAAATGTGCTATTTTGGTTTACTCACAGTTGGGTGCCAAATTAATACACGTACTGTACGCTATGTATGGCAGAAAAAAAAAAAAAATGCGCGCACATGTTTTTTCTCTGGGCATTGCTCCAAAGCACCCCAAAATAGACTTCATATTCTGTCAATTTTATACAGCGGAGAGTTCTGTTTACAAAAAGAGCATAAGTGTTGACCGTCGCAACCCATTTGAGCCTCTTGAAAAGAATACATAACTGTATCGTGTTGATGAAGATGTGATCTGACTGATCTGATTTTACGAATTCACTATGCACGTACATAATTTCTGTTCTAGAATTCCAAAAACTAGGCGCGCAGAAAAAGAATTATCAGAAATGTGGAGGATATTAAATTATAAGATAGATAAGTACGCTAATCCAGGAACTTTATCTCCGAATGTTGAAAAGATCTCGAGTAAAATAAGAGTCGAGAGTGTGATAAACTGTTTAATATTCACCGATATCGATGAAAAACACGGTCGATAAAATACGAATTATCGGAAATTAAAAATAGCGCGCTTAAGATGTAAAGATATTTTTACATGAGAATAACCGGTAACAGATTTTGAAGATGACGTACATAGTAGTTCACGAATAATCACAAGAAAAAGGATTGCATCCTAAGCTAGATTTTTGTAAATGCATTTTAGAAAAATATGCCCTTTTACTGTCAAGCATAAAAACTATTGACCGGTAGTCGCCCGGTTTTCTCAGTCATGTAACAACAAAAACAACAACAATAATACTATTACATTAACAACAATATTAACAGTATAATGATAATAGTAATAATATATAGCATGAATAATATTATAATAAAAAATAGTTCTAACAAAAACAACAACAATAGTACTATACTAACAACAATAATAACACTATAATGATAATAGTAATAATAATAATTGTATGGATAATATTATGATAAAATAAATAGTTCTCATGCTCAAGTTCTAAGACTGGATGTTAAGCTCTTGTCCTATGAACAATATTTTCTTAGTTTTATATGCTGGTGTGTTGTTTCGAGGTACATAATCCCGACAATCGATTTCCTTTTAACCTTTTGACTTAAAGTTAAATTTTATCGAGCTCTTAATCTTGTAAATATTTCCACAAGTAAACGATGAATTTTGTTCCTTTTCTAAAGACGGCGTCAAAACTAGAAGAATTACAAAACTACTTTATGCATCTGGTTTGCAATGATTTGCATATGAAATTCTCGACCAAAAATACAGAATGAAAAGCAATACGTTTTAAACTAAATATTTTACAATCACAAAGGATTTTAAAATATGTTTAATATGCACAATGCACATTAACAGACAATGCGAGGTAAAAACAGATTGCTTTGTTTTGTTTCATGAAAGCTATTAGCTATTCGTGCTTCCTTACCTGATTATAGGAATCATGTTGAACTTTTAAATCAAATGAATTCGATTTGTAAACTGGTTTGGTTTTTTTTCCAACTTTTGTTTTGACGCAAGTTTAATCCTGCGCGCCTAGTGTTCCTCAACTTGATAATATTAATGCTGCCCTTTTCAGTTTTGGAATAACGTGACTGAATCTCAGCAGTTTTCATTCGATTGTTTCCCCGCAAAGATGCCTCTCATTTGAGCTCATTCAAGTAAAAAGATTGCATAAGATAGGTACAAACATGTCGCCAACCGAGTAAAACTGTCATCTGTTTGTTGGCTACACAGTTGATTCTCAAGTTGCTGTTTTTGACATCATAAGACCTCGACAAAAGGCATTTCCCGCATGTTATAGTCGACTCACTTAACCAATCTGTAGACTGCTACTTTAATTAAATTAAGAGATATAATGAATCAATTGACAGGCTAAGTTCACGACCCTAGTTTTAAACAGGTGTCATCGAAACCAACAATCAAAAATCCAAACTGTTTCGAATTTTTTCTCAGAAGACCGCTTCAAATCTGCAACTCGAATGCTAGCAAAAAGCTATTTATTTTGATAAAACTATCTAAATACAAAAACTTTCGGCGCTGTTTTAAATTTGTCAAGTTCAATTTCGATCATTTTTTTTGCTTCGATCCAAGATACTGAATATTTTTAGATACTATTGTGTTTTTATATGTAATGACAATGCATTTTTTTTAATGGTTTTAGCTTGATTTGCCCACCAGAGATGGGGCTTTATCTGTTTTACTGTGTAAAAACGGTCTTCGAATGAAAAAAGGTTAAACGCTATTAAAAAAACCTTCAAATGAACGATATATTTTGAACGAAGATTTTTTTGCGAAAATGATGAAAGCTGTTTTTAATGTTATTGTTAACAATTTTTAAAACTTCACATGCCAGAGGTGGCATTACAGGAAACGGCATATTTTGGTAACCTGGTTCAAAT
The DNA here is from genome assembly GCA_025447995.2 of Isaurus tuberculatus. Classification (NCBI taxonomy): domain Eukaryota; kingdom Metazoa; phylum Cnidaria; class Anthozoa; order Zoantharia; family Zoanthidae; genus Isaurus; species Isaurus tuberculatus. The sequence continues at coordinate 14,971 of JAOEHV020510798.1, forward strand.
TTTAGGGTTATCTGGCAAGTAATTTATGAATAATTGGTCTCTAGTGTCCTTTTTCCAGAATGAAAACATTCTCTTTAGCTTTTGTAATGTTTTCGTGCAATTATCATAGTAGTGTTAGCAACAGATCAACTTCTTTCTTTGCCCTGCCATCTCAAGCAACAAAACCACAACACCAAAGCGTCTCGATCTCTCATTGTTGTCAAAATATAATTGTCAAAAGCCCAAAGGCAAATGTGATATTAAAAGTAACAACTATTATTTATGGTCGCATGCTTTTTAAAGTTTCAAGATCTGCGTTTAGCTAAAAAATACGAAAATTGCTCTCCTTTGAAGCCCTATAAAAACTGTTTTTGCTCAATCCGCCACCGAACAACAGGTTTAGAAAAAAATTTTAAAGATCGTAAATGTTTCATTGAGGGTTAGAATAACACGCATTGTGATGGCACACAAAAGTCAAAAGTCGTTTGTATTAATTACAAATATCCACTTAGATCAATTTAGGACTACCAAAAATCGCAAACTATTTCATTGTTTTTCGGCCATTTGCAGAGTGCCTGAATTTGTAACGATACGATTGCAATTGTATATAAGACTTTAAAGTTGTTGATATGGAAAATATAAGGTGACTACATCATATATCGTTTGACTTTTTAGCCACCATCTTGGATTTCCCGAATTTTTTACATTTTTAAGAGTAGGGTTCAACTTTAATGTTGGAATTCTCTGCAAGAAAAAGTGGCTTAATTAATTTACCTTCTGCAGATTTAATTTAAGATAACCCAATTAAAGAATAATCTGCTTGCTTTTTAATTTTCGTTTGCACTTTTTTTACTTTGCGGCTTGCTTTTATGTTAAGGCCATAATTTTTTTTGTTTGTTTTCATTTTCTTTTTTCTTTTTACATGAGAACTTTTTTTCTTTTAAAGCGCAGCTAATTCAAATTACGGTCGAAAGTTGCAATAAGATGTTTTCTGAATTTCGGGACACGCGGGTTAAACTTGTCGTTTACATTTATACAAAAACAAATTTAAACTACACATATTTTTTTTTATAAGAAACTTCTTTATAGCCGTTGAGTCTCAAAGTTTCTTAAAGTTTGACCCGATTTAGCCCTGAAAGTTTCTTAAGGGTTTCTTAATTTCTTGAACACTTCATCCTAGAAACAGACTAAGTAATCATGGAGATGGAAGGGCATGAAAGTGCCATGCATTTTGAGATTTATAGCGCAAAAGCGCTTTACAGATGTACTGAGGAATGAATTAGGAAATTAAAGAAATGCCTTTCTCAAGTTCCGTGTCATGCATTTTTCTTGTTTTTCATATTTAGGAAATTTCTTGGTTCAAGAGACTTTAGCCCTAAAAGTTTCTTAAGATTTTTAGTAATTCAGACCCTAGTTTCTTATAAAGTGATTTCTTATGAATTTCTAGTTCAACAGTATTTACTCAGTGGTTTTGTTAGCCCTTGATTCTTTTAGGAACTTTTAAGGTTTATTCTGTAAAACTTGTGATATCAACAATATTTTTTTTCTTTTAGTGCTTTATAATTTAATTTTTATCTAATTTTCTTACTACATTTGTCCAACCAGGTGAAGTCATTCAAACTTGTAATAAACACTATAAACTGCTACACGCTTTTTTTAAATAAGAGCCAGTAAATTTTGCCGAGGCTCATTGTTCTTAATTTTTTGGCTGCTTCAGCCCCAATTAATTTGGCTGCTTCAGCCCCAATTTAATTTGTTCTTCACGTGTTCTTATTCTGTGAGCGGTTTGAAATGATGAGAAATCAAACCAAAAAGTATTACATGAATAATAATTACTATATTAATAATACAATAATAATAAATGAGAAACGGTGCTTCTGTTTGTGTTTTTACTTCATTACGAACATATAAATTAGAAGATTCAGTAAAGTTTCAACTAGAAACATTTTCACTTTTTTTCAGCCTCAACGTGTGCTTGTTCTTAAATGTTCATAATTTTCGACCAATGTGAGCCTCGTTATTCTTATAAAGTTGTTCTTATAAAAAAAGCGTGCTGCTACTTGAGACTAGTCGGAAGGTTATTATAAGTAACTGATAACCTGATTTTATATCTTGTATACACTTTTCTTTTTATTAAGAACCAGTAAAATTTTGCCTGGCTCAATGTCCTTATTTTTTTCAACAATTTGAGGCTCAAAATGTTCTTATTTTGTTCTTATTTTTCGGGCGTAAAATTTTGTGTATTTTACAGCAGATGACAGTACATGTAGTTGTTACAGTTGGAGTATACTTGTATTAAAATAATAAGTAACGAAATTTGTTTAATGTGTGATGCTCTGTGTGATGACTACTTGCCACGCTCATTTTGCTATTTTTTCTTTTTACGCTCATTTTGCTATTTTTTCTTTTTTTGAATTTTCATTTCAGCCTCAAACTGTTCTTATTTTGTTCTTATTTTTCGGGCGATTTGAGCCTCACTGTTCTTATTAAGTGTGTTCTTAATAAAAAAAAAAGTGTAATGCCCGTGGCTTGAATAATTTTTGCTGTATTTGAGGTTTTTCATAAACTGCTTATTGTTGTTGTTTCAAAGAAATGGGATCTATTCCGAGATATAAAGGGCGTCATCTCACTCTTTTATGGCAAATCTTAATTTAAATGAAATGAATCCTACTGGATACAGAAATAGTAATAGAAGATAAGTGGATCCAAATTTTACCTTCGAGTGTTCAAGTCGAGTCAACTTGAACACGAGAAGATTAAATTCGTATCCACAAGCGAACATGTAATATTCTGTTTATTTTATAGACACCGATGAAATACCAGGACAACGATAAAAATAGAAAAAATTAAAATAAAAAAAAATAAAAAAATAAAACTTTTTAAAAAAATAGAACTAAAAATATAATTAAGACTAACTATTGGCTAGACTTAGGTCGTCATGACAACCGTACAATCTTCATATTGTGAAAGATAAAAATGGTATCTTCACTGGATACCGAAAATTCGTCACTGGATTGAATCGTGGTTAGTATGAATAGTTTATTGGCAGTTTTTGAAAGCAAAAGAAATTGATATTTAAAGTCCCATGCCTTACCACTAGGCCACCAGGTGAACTACTACGTGACAAGGATTTTTAGTGGGTATGAAAAGTTTACCGGAATTTTTCCAAAGCAAAAGGAATTGAGATTTAAAGTCCCATGCCTTACCAGTAGGCCACCAGGTGAACTGCTACGTCAAGAAAATTTTTTAGGGGGTGTGAACAGTTTATCGGAACCGTTCAAAAACAAAAGAATTTGAAATTTAGAGTCCCATGCCTTACCACTAGGCCACGCGGACATCTGCTACGTCACGAACATTTTTAGGGGGTATCAACTGCAGTTTATCGCAAATTTTCGAAAACTAAAAAAATTAACATTTAGGGTCCCATGCCTTACCAGTAGGCCATCAGGTCAATTTTTAGGGGGTATGAACAGTTTATCAGAAAATTTCGAAAACAAAAGTAATTGACATTTAGAGTCCCTTGTCTTACCACTAGCCCATGAGATCAACTG
>JAOEHV020510896.1:0-20613 GCA_025447995.2 Isaurus tuberculatus
TTCCACTAGGCGGAATTTTCCGCGCGGAGCGGAAATTTCTTTTGTGTTTTACAATTAGACACGCTCTATTGAACACATGACAAAGAAAAATTTCGCTCCGTGCGGAAAATTCCGCCTAGTGGAAAACAGCCTTAAGACGGCATGTTAGGCGCAACTTTTAAGATCTCACCCTTCAGGTCCGATCCTGGCTCTGCCGTAATTAGAAAATTTGTGAGACCTTCTTTTACACCAAAGCTTACTCAGCTTTTCATCCTTACGAGGTTGACAAATGAGTGACAGCTTTTGCTTGGAGCTAACCTGTGATGGATTAGCGTCCCGTCCAGAAGAATCAGAAACTCTTATCCGCTTATAGCAATACAAAAACCACAAAAAAGCATCTGCTCCTAGAGCACGATTGGGCTCGTAATAGGATTTAGCTTAGGCTCCATCTTAAATTAGTAATTCTAGCGATGCTTCATTTTCCAGTGCAATAAAAACATATATCTTTCTAGTGTAGTGTTAATTCCAGCGGAATGTTATTCTTCCAATTTCATTTCAGGTTCATTCTTCGTTTGAAAAGGACTGCACTATTTCTTGTGTTAAGTTCAAGCTTCTTCCATCGGATGAGGACGGGTCTTTGAGAGCCAGTACAGTCGAAAAAGCCATCGAGGTAAACTACAACAACTTAGTATAAGATAAAAAATTTCCTACAAAAAGGAGTACGTAAGTTAAACTTACCAATACCAATCCAGAAGCGTTAAATTGCATTTTCAACCATTTTGCTTGTTTAGCTATAAGATTTCCTGTTTTTTATGCATAATGTTCAAGTCGGTGTTTAAAGATTTTATTGTAGCCAGAAGCTATAAAGAAGTTCAAGCTTGGCTTGTTTAAATAATACTAATCACGTAATTTTACTTCAAATTTTTAGGACGACAAAGCTTCTGGACTTGAACCCTTCTTTGTAAGTAAAAATTTGATGTAAAGTTCTATTATTATTCAAAGCAAGCAGAAAATTACTTAATAGTTCATTTTCCTAACACGTATATGTATATAGTCAACTCAGGGTTTAAACATTTAATGATTATTGCTACAATAATCCGACTGCTGCCTTTTCTTTATTAATAATAATATAACTTAAAAAAATCTATAATTTTAGCTAAATAGTTAACGCGATCTATCTTGTCTTTTCGTCGCTACAGAACTGTTTCATGCAGCGCTGTGCAATCTTCAGGCGACTGATTTATTTTTGGGAACGATCTCTTATAATCTGCCATCCAGTGAGCTCCTTAAACAGTAGAAACGAACTAGTATCGGCATGCCCGCATCGCAAAAAACATTTACTATGTAAACACTAACTTTCCCACCTATTATTGAAGTCCTTTATTCTCCTGCTCCAGTAATTTGTTTATCCATTGTCCAACTAAGCTATTGTTTGATCAAGAAGCTATTGTTAAATCTGTAACCTATTGTACTTTTATGCTAATACCGCCTTTCATTGAACGTCGTTCCCAAAAATAAATCAGTCGCCAAAAGATTGCAGCAGCGCTGTATGAAACAGTTCTGTAGCGACGAAAAGACAAGATAGATTGCGTTAATTTATTTATTTAAGCTCTGCCCATAGGTATTGAGCCCTCTTTACCATTTGGTTTCGTTTCTATCCATTATTTATAATTTTAGCTATATTTATAATAGTATTTTAGGATATATTATTGATTCTTTGTTTAATTTCAATTAATTTTATTTTAATTGTTGTTTTACTTCGTTAGCCTCGAAGATATTAGCATATCCTTTGCTATCTTAAATTAGAGTTGAAATAAAGTTTTATTGTATTGTACAAATATAGTAAAAGGAGCTGACGTTTTGATGAAGGACTAAAACTCGAAACGTCAGTTTTATACACTACTCAACGCGATGATCAAACTTGAGTTGTCTCATCACGTGCTGATGAATTTAATAGTTTTTTTAAAAAGCATTCAACAAATTAAGTTTATGAAGTCCAGTTTATTAGTCATATGCACTAATGTTTCATGCTTTTATTAGCTGTGCGTGACGTTAGGATCAACGCCATCATGTGCTTTTGATGATTTGGCGAGATTAGGCCCATTATGTAAGTAACATCCTAATTAGTCTCTTATCTTGTTAGCTAGTGCAGAGATTTGCTTAGAAAAATAATAATAATGATGATAATAATAACAATAATAATAGTGGTAATGATACTAATCATGTTACTGATGCTAATGATGATGATGGTGATGATGATGGTGATGATGATGATGATGGTGATGATGATGGTGATGATGACGATGATGATGATGATGGTGATTGTGATTATGATAATGATAACAATGACTGAAGACCCAAAGCAACTTGGCTTCATCCTTTTCCGTGCAGCACTGGGTCAAGCTTGTGTTGGTACAACTTGTAGCTGGTTTCAAACTCAAACGATTTACAATTACTCTTAAAACGTTTATGTGCTCATCCATTGTTGTAGTAGTAAATTTTAGAATTATTAGTGAAGAGTTCGTTCACTTTCTTTCTCAATAAGGTAACCAAGCTGGACTTTGGCTGCATGTTGATGCTGCATATGCAGGGCCTACATTCATTTGTCCTGAGTTGCGGCCTTTACTGAATGGAGTGGAGGTAAGGAGAACATGTGCCAGTTGATATGACCAGCTGCTTTTCAACAATAAAACTATTTACTGTTATTTGCGTCGCATTAACGCTTATATTCTACGTATTTTCTTATCTTTTTATATTTTTTTAAAGTTCCATAGATGCCTAAAATTTAGATTTTTTCCGGTTTCAATGTTGTACCTCGGTACCTATAGAGCTAAAATGATTGATTATAAAAATAAAGCAGGACCAGTAATCGAAAATTTACTTTTTCTTTAGTATGCACAGTCTTTCAACTGCAACCCTACAAAGTTTTTCCTTACAAACATGGATTGCTCCTGTCTATGGTAAGTGGATATGCTCTTTTTTTTAGCTTTGGTTTTAGCTCTTCATAAGCAACAAGGCGAGGGTGTCAAATTCATTCTGACGCTGCATTAAAAACTGAATAACTAATGAATAATAGTTAATTCTATGGAAGTCTAGAGGGAGTACAAACATAAGAAACAAAAGAACAAAAGTGTAAATAACAATAGTACCATTGTTATTTACACTTTTTGTTTCTTATGTTTGTACTCCCTCTAGACTTCCATAGAACTAACTCTTATTCATTAGTTACTCAGTTTTACTGAGGAAGGAGAGCAACTCCGAAAACGTTTTAAAAACATATATATATATTTTTTTTAGGCCTGAATGGCACCATGTTATTTAAAAGGAATATTAACTAAACAATAATGTGCTTATTATCAGGGTAAAAGATCGCAACTTAATCAGCCGAGGCTTTGGTATTCAGGAAAGAACATACTACTCGGAGGACGAGACAGGTAAAGAGTTGAACAAAAAAAACCAAATATATTAATATACTTCTTGTTTATATCATTCTTTTATTTATAACAAGAGCTGTTCCTATAATTTCAGGTACTAATAGTTGTATCTGCCGTTTTAGTAACAGTAGTAGCAGTAATTGTGGTGCTATTTGGATCCTTGCTGAATCACAGTTGTTAATTAAACTATTCTTATTCTTATCTCTGCAGGCATCGTCACAGACTTCAAGGTACGTTTCTGATCAACATTAGTTAAGCTGATTGGAGGACGATTTGGAGTGGAACCATACGCGAAGTTTTAAAATCGAACGCGAGTTTAATTTGAGTTAAACGTATGATTTCAAACCAATTTTGAATGAAACGAACCTCATTTGTTATCAATATAAGTCTGGTTTGCTTTGGTAGTGAGGAATGCAAGAAAGTAACAGCTTTCACGGATTTTAGTTGAAGTATTCCCACCCAAAGAAAAAAAAAGCACAGATAGATTTAAGTCTTCGACTTTATGACTTTATTTTTGTCAGCAGTCAATTTAGAGCGGGTGTGTTTTATTGATTTTCCCTTTCCTTTTTCTAGAATTGGCATGTTCCTCTCGGGAGAAGGTTTCGTTCATTGAAACTTTGGTTTCTTCTGAGACACTATGGAGTGACAGGAATGCAGTCATACATACGAAAGGTAATGAACCAGTAGGCGAGAATTAGAAAATAACATGTTAATACAGATCACAAGATAAAGTGAAGAGTTGCAGCAAGTAAAAACGTCCTCTAATCATTTTTTTTAATTGGTTCAGTTTCTTTAAGGCAAAGTTTTAGGAGACTTGCGTTTAACTTGACAAAAAATTAAATAGTCGTCTTCATATTTTTTTTTAATGGATGTGTTGGTAGGGATTGGGGTCTAGCGTAGTGATTCTACCAAAAAAAAACACTTATTCGAAAACCGCCATCTTTACTGCATAAACCCTCTGGTGCATGCTGGGTAAACCACACAAGGGTTCCCAAACAATACAGCATAGACAAGAGGTAGACAGTCAGTAAAACCTTTTTTGGGCAAAGCGGGATTGGCCCTTTTCTTTAGATTATTTGATGAAAAAATAAACATTGTGTTTTGTGTTGATTTTTTACTCAAATTCACAACAATTTTTTTACTATATTTTTAACATGAAAAGTTAGCTGTTTACAAATATGAATCACCTCAGCCAAAGTTAAGTTGTATGATGCATAGTTAAGACAATGCGAGGTCGATAAGTTGTGCAAGAAGAAGTACGTGTTTTACCGAATCGTCGACGCATTTCGGTAGTGTTATTTTTTAAAATAAAACTGTTCAACGAGTATTTAAACTACACAGCATTCAAGCTATTCCTTAATATTAGTATGAGAATGTGTCCGTTTTAGTGATAAAAAGTACTTTAATATATAGCTCGCATGTGGTTTTTTGATGTTTCCGTTGTTTGTTTTAATCTCTAATTTCTTTCTACTTTTCTTTTGTTACCTACAGTCGATTACGTTGGCCAAATACTTTGAGACCTTGGTAAGAAAGGACAAACGGTTCGAGATCATTGCCAAAACAACTCTTGCCCTTGTTTCTTTTCGCTTTAAAGTAAGTACCACAATCGCACCTTGTTATTGTTTTGCCTTGCTGCTATCTTTTCGTTGTGGTTTCAGATAGATAGTAGTCTTTCAGTATCCCTATGGCGCTTGACCCTACTCCTCTCGTTGTTATCATATTCAGTGTTATATTTTTCTTGGAATCAAGACTTCACATTGATTTTGTCCTTTATATTTTTTCCCTTCTTCCTATTTCCTTCCTTGCTTTTTCCCTCCTCTATTCCTTTGTGTCTTTTTAAATTTTGTTTCCTTCTTCCTTCCATCCTGTTTTCTTTATGTTCTTCCTTCTCCTTTTCCTTCATTCTTCACGACTTTAATTTTTCCTTTTTCTTTTTGATTTGCTTTTTTTCCTCAAATCTTTTTCGACTTCTCCCTCACAGACACTCTAACAGTCATATTCTGTCCCTCTAAAGGCCTCTGCTGAAGTTAATCGAGCCATAATCGAGAAGGTCAACGCCTCCGGGAAAATTTACGTAACTCCTGCAACTGTACACGGCCGTTATTTCATACGCATGTCTGTGGGTCACCCTGATAATACACAGGCGGATATTGACTATGCGTGGGATGTTATTCGCCAGTATTCTTCCGAATTCCAGTTGATAACAAACGGGAAACACTAAACATTAATAGAAGCGACACCTTTAGTTAAAAAGAACAAAACTTCTCTAAATAACTTAATATGACTAGAAGAAGATACTTAGAAATGTCAACTTCACACGCACTGCAATAAGTCTTACAATACTTAAAGAAAAATTTCACAGGTCGAAAGCATTTTCACTTCTCGTGACTGGTCATTCGTACCCTCGCTTTCATGTATAAAGGCTGGGTTAGCTTTTAGAAGCTGAGTTAAAACTTAACAAATCTCTCTCCATCCTCACGTAAACGGTCTTTCGTATTGTTTACAACCGTCAACGTATTGTCGCTATCTTGGATAGGTACTGAGTTAAAACTTAACAAATCTCTCTCCATCCTCACGTAAACGGTCTTACGTATTGTTTACAACCGTCAACGTAACGTCGCCATCTTGGATAGGTACTGACACACGGTATTAATACGACGTAAGAACATTAACGTATTCTTGTTGGGAAGGTCTTTAAAGAACTTTGTCGAGTAACTTATATTTAAAACAGATAATAATTAATTAGTAACAAGTAATTAGCAATTTATATTTCAACAAAATAGATAGAACAATACGTAGATACGACAAATTTATTGATGTTTGGGGTAAGGGTAAAAACATTTTAAAGAAACAATATCTGTGTTCTGTAGACAGTTTTAAAATTAGCAATGGTTTTCAATGCGATGATTTAAGTTGCAATAAAAAAGCTTTGATATGATGTTATCTTATGCCAATGCTGGCTTTCAATCCTTAAGAGGACAGAGTCTTTGAAACTAAACTGGGATGGTTACGTATCCCGCCAAGGGGAGTCATAGACTCACATTCACATTACACCTTAGAAACCGGAGATACGCAATGGATCCAATGACTTAATAGGCTCGTATAAAGGTTTAGCAGTTTCGAAGTTTTAAACAAAGTTTTACTCTTTTTTTTTCGGCCTTTAATGGTTGTATCAACGTATAAGTATTTTAAAATGTAGCATCATTCAATTTATTGAATTGTGCATGTAAGCTGTTATATTAGGGTATATAAACTCAAGAACAAGTCACATCCATTTAACATACTATGTACTTAGTGTACTCTCTCTAAAGCGCACACTCTCGGGACCAAAATAATTGTTGAGACGTTTCAAAACATATTAATAATAACAATAATAGTTGTTGTACATGCATATTTTAAGTGGCATTGATTTACCCACTAAAGTTTACCTGCTGTTAACAGCTGGGCTTTTGTAGTTCATTGTATCAACTTTGCATATTAATTAACGATGGTTTTACGTCTATTTGAAAATATTCCACTCTGGAAAATACCTAGAGCTTATATTAATTATAGTTTTCAGCCAAGCACTGACTAGCCAAGACTGCAAAAAACTTTATGAATTACATGAATTCGTGTACAGGAGTATACAGCAGTTTTTCTCAGATCAAAAAGGTACAATATAACCGACGATTCTATGCTAAAATCCTTGAATCTTGTATTCCTGATATTCGATTCCTTTTGATGCCGTCACTCGCATCACCTCGCCACATTTTGAATCATCTTCAACAAGCTGGATAAAACCTTCGGCAACTTTTTCTGGCCTATGGAAGAAAAGACATCCATTAAGAGGATTTCGGAAAATTTACAAGCAAAACAAGATCTGCGTAAACACACACATTTTAACTTTAAGCCAGAACAACAATGCAACAATAAAAGCAGTGCTTCAACAACAATAATAATAATAATAATAATAATAATAATAATAATAATAATAATAATAATAATAATAATGATAATAATAATAGAAACGATAATGATAACATTAATAGTATTATCAATAACCTTGTAAAACCTCTGAAAAGATTAGAGTCACAGTAAAGGTTGAACTTCTAAAAAAATTTTCTCTAGTCTATCCTACCAGGTTCTTTAGAAAATACAGTAAGTTTCACCTTACAGTTCGTCTGTTCTAGCAGAGAATTCTCAAAACATATTAATAATAATAACAATATTAACTAAGGGTAAGCAAAGCTTAGAAAGTGCGGGCGGGAAACTGAGGAAGTATTATTATTGATTATTGGAGGAAGTCATACAACACCCTTTGTTCAAAATCTATAAAAATATTCGTAATGAAATGAAGTGCTCGGAAACCTATGTTAAACGGCATGGCTCAAAAATCTGCCCTGTGTGAGCTTTTTAGACGCAAATACCCTCCTGCGAACTAGCTTTATAAACCAAAACATTGCGAGATTTTCCAAATTAACCTCTCTATGTATGGCAGTAATAAATACTGTAGAAATAAACTTATGCCAAATAAAAAAAGTTATTATTTTTCAAAAAAACTAAGGGGGAGGGTCTTTATTTTTTATTTTGGTGATTTTTTTCTATTTTGCTCAAAACCGTCTTAATTATTTTACAAGCTCCATCATGATTAATAACAATAATAACTGTTGTACTTGCACATTTTAAGTGGCATAGATTTACCCACTAAAGTTTACCTGCTGTTAACAGCTGGGTTTTCTAGCTCAGTTTGTAAGAATGCTTCCTCGGTGGTTTCGATGAGACTGTTGATTTGAAACCCGTTCTTGCTTCATTGTTTTTCAGCCTTTTCTTTAATCAATCATTTCATTAATTGCTAACAACCGTGGTACAAAGTTAAGGACAAATTTTTTACTAGTTGTAAAGTACAAACACTTACGAGACTGATCCTATTTTATCCAACAACATTTTACAAACTGGTGTGTCTTCGAGTTGTTTTTCAAGCAGCGGAGTATCAACAAAAGCCGGACAGATGCAGTTGACCCGGATGTTCTTGGACTTCATTGCAACCTGTGGAAAGCAAAAAAAATGCTTTATTTGGTCTCGTTTGTGAAGGATTTAGTGAGGTAATGGAATATGATCAAGTGCGAGCAAAATTAAAAATCCATTGAAATATTATTAATACGAATCGCAGTGCTGGTCGTTTGAAAATCCTCGGTGGGTGGAAAAAAGCTCACATGAGGTCTTTTAGGTGCGCGATTTTTCCTCTTCGTAATTTGCTTTAATTTTGATAATTTGCCGTTTTTGGTGTTAAATCACAACGCCACAGTACACGTTAGCAAACAGACAAATAAATTGGGAGACTGAAGCCACCAAAGAAAACCATGGTACGATCGTCTCAGAATTAAAACGGACATCTTGATTGGGGTGACGATTGCTGTTGGATAGTAAATATGTGGAACAAAAACTCAGACTTTGAGCAGAGAAATCGCTGATGATCGATGTACATTTTTTACTTGCAGGCGAGCGATTTTCTGTGATTAGGTGCCCTGTTTTTCGCTCTTCTCGTATTGCTTTCAGACGCGCGTTGGTCCGCGCGCACCTCAAACGACAAGTACTGGAATCGTGTAAGTACTCTTCCACGTACCGCTGCAATGCTTCTCGAAAATCCAATAACACCATGCTTAGAAGCGCAGTAAACTGGCGAATAACTCATCGGAGCAAGACCTATAAATTGATAAATAAGACAAGACATTGATTTAGCTTACATCGCCGTGAGTAGAGTTGTAATTGACGTTTCTCCAACAATGACTAACGCACATTTAAACCTAGTGTTGATTAAATCACGTAGGTTAGAATAGGAAGTTCATTTAATAGGAAATACCACACGGGCATTGTTCTTAACCAACCAATCTATGAATTAAGGTGGATCGGCGAGTAGGTAAAACACGTGATTTAATCAACTTTTGATTGGAACGTTTAATCATCGCCGTAAGTGGATTAGGAAACTTCCTACTCTACTTACGGCGATAATTAAACATTTCTACCTAGAGTTGATTAAATCACGTGTTTGATCTATGAAGCGACAACTCTTAGAAGAAGTCACGTGTTTGAATCCCGTTCAAGCCTGCATTCTGTTCGAATTTATCTTTAGCAACTATTTAAAGGGCAGGCTACAAAGCCGCGAAAATCATTTGAAATTTTGGTACTAATAGCCTCAAAACAAGCGTCTTCACATTAATCGTTGTACACCTTTACATGGCATAGAAGAACCCACGAGAATGGATCTGCTCCCAACAGCTGTGGCTTTATAGCTGATCGTGAGTTAGTTAGAGCGATAAACCACTACTGCAGTCTTTAGGAGCTCGAATCCCATTGAAACTTAAACATTTTTAGGCTTCTCTAGCTTTCTTATGAATAACCAATACGATTGTTTCATGACGCCATTATTTAACCACATTGACAAACTCAATTTAACTGGTTCCTGATTAACATAGTCAATAGCCAGTCTATTGAGCTAGAGGCTCGGGTTCGATTCCTCGCCGGACCAACACTGAGGGTCTAAAAATTATTGAGGAGAAGGAGCTGTGCCTTTGTTCTAAAACTTCAAATGGTTAGACCTTCGCGTCTTCTCGGATAAGGACGTTAAACCGCAGGTCAAGTCTCTCTATTAGTGGGACTTAATTAAACACACTTACCGAAAAGAGCAGGGTAGTGATCCCGGTGTTGTTGTCTGTCTATTTTCACTGAGGGCGACTCTTAGTTATTTAAATATATGTAAACTGCTAAGTGCTTTCAATAAACACCGACGTCCGACGAAGAGCGTCGCCTACTTCGATCAGAGACGTCGGCTGCTTTTTCCCGAAATTGAAGTAACTAAAGAAAGATACTAGTATGATTGTAAAAATAACAAAAAAACGTTGTTGGTGATAAGAAATCGTGCTTATTTTTATACACAATTTGATGCCCAGAACGCTGGAAATAGCGTTTCAGAGCTTCCAGATTTCAAATTTTTCTGGGGGAGCATGTCCCCAGACCCCCGTAGGAAAAGATGCCTTACGGTCCCTGGTTAATACCGTCGCCTACTCTACTCAAAATGGCCGCCTACTTCAAACTTTATTGAAACCCCTGACTGCTGTAGCGGACTATCTTAGCCCCTCTACTGTTTGAACCCTGTATTTGCTAAGTGATTAGAAATTAAGCAAGAATAAGCACTATATTAATTACTTCTAATAACGCAACATAAAAGGCAAAATACCTCGGGTTCAATTCCTCGCCGGACCAACACTCAGTGTCTAAAATATATTGAAGAGAAGGTGCTGCCCTTGATCTAAAACTGCAAATGGTTTGATCTTCGCGTAGGTCCATTCTCTCTATTTCGGGGACTTAAAAGAACCCGCACACTGATGGCGAAAAGACCAGGATTGTAATTCCGGTGTTGTGGTCTGTCAATTTCACTGAGGGCAATTCTTAGTTATTTAAAAATATGTAAACTGCTGTAGCGGATTATCTTAGCCCATCTACTGTTTGAACCCTGTATTTGCTAAGTTTATAGAAATTAAGCAAGAATTAATAAGCACTATATTAATTCTAAGTAGTATTATCAATACCGTAACATGCACAACATAAAAGGCAAAATACCTCCCATAGATGCAGTGTTGACTATTAGTCCATTATTCATGTACTCCATTCCCATGTAGGTCCCGTGAATGACTGAAACCTCACAACAATAAATACCCTAATTACTACAATATTATTGTACATTTTTGTCATTTCTAGTATTTTTCAAAATGTAAGTTCTCAGCTAGTTATATATCTTACTTAAAAACCTGCCAACTTTCACGCCTTTGGGTAAAGTCTCACGCCTTTGGCTGTGGGTCAGAAACTTCATCTTACGCTGACTTAGGTCTACGGACCAATTTTTCCCGCTTGATTGAAAATCTGTGAGCTTTTAAAGCTTTGCTTGACAGAATTTCCAACAAAATATTAACACGAACCATGTTAGAAATACAAAAATTCATGTAAATGAGTAAATAACGATACTTTCCACGCCATATCTGATTTTTGAAGTGAAAAGCGCTAAGAGCGACGTGTGTGGTGAAAGTATTTTCTTATCTATAATAACCTTGTCTTCGGACGACCTTGGGCGTCTTCGTAAGTCCAATGTATTTGCGTCACTCTCAATAATTTCGGCATTCCCAAGATAAAAAATCTCCTGCCTTTAACTCAGAAAAAGTTGCCAGACATATGCTTATGGGTTAAATATGCACAAGAAAGTTTCAATTTCGGTTGCCGATGTTTTGGATTTTAGCACATTAAATGCGACAAAATCTTTATCTCTGTCATTGATTTTGAAAACTCCTATTATAGTAATAACTTACAAGGTTTATGTCCATCATTTTTTCCCAGTTCTTTTCATCAATGATTCCTGCATTGTTGCACAGAATATCAAGTTTGCCGTGTTTTTCAGTTGCCTTCTTCACTGCAGCTATAGACACAAAATTATTACGATAGAAGTCTGACAAGAAGATAGCACACAAAGAATTGAGTGGCTGAATATATTTTTATTTTATTTTATTTTGCTTTTCCCCGAAGAAGGGGCCGGGCAACACCCACAGATCCGAGATCCAATTACGGGATTCCCGAAGGCCTACGGTTTAACGTCCTTATCCGAGAAGACGCGAAAGTCTAACCATTTGCAGATGTTAGAGCAAAGGGAGCACTTTCTCCTCAATTATTTTAAGACCCTAAGTGTTGGTCCGGCCGGGAATCGAACCCGAGCCTCCCGCTCGATAGACTGGCACCTAACCAACTAGGCTAACCAGGCGGCGGTTGACTATAAATCGTTCAAGGCAGAACATATGTTCAATATAACTTTTAATTTATTTTTTTATTTTTTTCAGCATGTTAGTAAACAATGTATATATTATAATTTAGAGAACTCCAGGTTATATTATAAGTAGCTGTAAATAAGGTAGGGAACATATTATATTTTCAAAAGCAACTCAGATTTGACATTAAGGGATAAAACTAAAAACAACAGCTTCTTTAACTTTAGTGATGATGATGCATAAAAATTTTCAATTTTGAGTTGTCTAATATTTTTTTCCAACATGTGACATCTACCTTTGGCAAGAAAGTAGCATGGGCTAGTAAATTTACATTGCTTGACAACAAAACAAACTTGATGCAGAAACCCCTGTACTACTAGCTGCGTGTTTTCATCTCCTTCTGTCTTTTCCAATAAAGTTCACCCTCAATCCTTGTGAGGTCAGTAATTAAATGAGTAGAACTTACAGGCAATAGATTAGCATTTTGCCAAGGGAACTCAAAGTAAAGCCACAGAATTGAAACTGGTCATAATGAACCCCAGTTTAAACTAGTACTCCACCAGATATAAAGAGGTAGGGAAGGAGGCGAGCTATATGGCCATGTATAACTGAACAAAGTTCCAATTCTTTCTGTTTGTAGAAGCATTTCATGGAACATGGTGTCACATTAGATCCAAAAAATGAATTGGGATATAATTTGGCACAAATCCTTTATTAGAACCAGTTGAGAATTTTGATGCCTTAGTGTGGGAAATACCAACCATTTTCTAGCTAAGTACCCCCACCATTAGAAGGAGAAGGTTAACTGATGAAAAAAATGTTCTCTAACCTTCCAACTTATCCTTCTGAGTGACATCACAACATGTAAATATTGCTTTTCCCTTTCCATATTTAGACTCTAGACTCTCTTGTGTTTCTTCACCCTCTTTAGTGCTGATATCCAACATTTCTACCTATAGATAAAAGAAACTTGAAAACAGAATTTGAAGAGCAACACTATCTTTCTTAGCATGTAGGTTGACAAGATTAACTGAATCCAACAATCTTTCTCAATTTTTTTAATTTGTGCTTAGTACGCCTTTTGGGGGAACGAAAACAAGTTTGATGGGGTTGGGGTCCAAAAAAAACAGTAAAATTTGTGGATGTAGCTATATGTAGGTTGATATATAAACATTCAACAAAAAGAAAACAGTTTATTTAATGAGCCGTTTTGCTTGTTTGTAGCTGCTCTGAAGCACACAAAAACTGGAAAACTATTAGAGCTTAAAGGAAATGAATACACAAAGAAAAACTTCCATGCCTAAAAATAATAAAAACGCTCTCCATTTTAAATTAAGTTGAAAACATTGGGTTTTTTCAATCACTGCACACCATACTTTTAAACTGTTAAATTTTTATTAACAATTCTAATAAAAATTATATTTAATAAATTTTTAATAGGAATTCTGTTGTATTTTATTTCTCTAGCTTTTTGTCCAATATTCTAATTTTGGGACAGTAAACTCTTTTATGTTACTTATATTCTAGCCTTCTCTTGTTTGTTTTGTTGTGAACCGTTATGCATTAATACATGCATTTTCATTTCCGAATTGAAATTGTTTATACAAGCATAAGATTAATTCTAAATATTTCGAGCGAAGAATGTTTTTAGATTTTTATACGGCTTATTAAAACAAATCCTTGCTCAAGGGACTTCTATCTTTATAATTCTTTTAATTTTGGAGGTGAATATTTGCATATATGAAAAATTTGGGTTGCCTTTCTTTAATTCATCCTTTCGTTCCAGCCGCTCAAAGCATCAGTTCTGCATGTTAACGATATTGGTCATCAGTCGTTTTATGAGCATCCTGCATCGTTTCATGTACCAATATACGGATGCCCATGGCCATCTTCAAGGCCATCAAGACTATCGATATGAGTCTGATGTATGAGAGGACAATATGACAGTCGAAGGCTGTGTAAAATTGAGCATGTTTTGCATACAGTATTGCATGTTTATTTTCGCCGTTTGACATGGGGCGTGTACTGTAATCGTTCTGATTGCTGAAGTTTTAGAAAATTTATTGCACAGAGTGCAACATTTTTATTGTGAAGTTTTGTTCCACTGCATGTACTACTCAAACAATGAGCACATTTCAACGTTGCTGTCACATTCTTCCGTGACTGTGCTCAAATTATATAAATACTTAATTTAAGTCTTTGCTTACCACTGCAGCGCCTCGCTCCAAAAGCGCCGAACAAAAGGCACTTCCAATACCTTTCGCTGCCCCAGTAACAAGAGCAACTGATCCTTCTATCTTCATCTTAAAGGTCGGAGACTCTACTACTGTTTTATAGGATTTTTAGAGAGAGTACCAGTTTGGAATGACAGGTAAAACGATTACGGACTAAGTCCCCTCCCCCGTTTGTTTATTTTGGCTGAGGGAGAGTAAAGCAGATAAACAGAGTGCACCACAGGTAGCCCGAGCTATCATGACGAATATGATGAATCAAATATAATCATGTTGAAATTACAGTAATTCATTGATTAAAGAGTAATGAAGTTATCACACCTCATTCGTGTGTTTTAACTGTTATTTCTCCAAGTTTTCATGCCATTCTGCCACTGCTTTGATTTTTATTTTGCAAACGAAGTAATGTTTTTAGGTCAGGACTGTTACGCGTCTTGGGACATAAATTAATTCTTTGGTAAGCATTTTGTTTCTAGAGTGAATATTTGTGACGCGCTGAGTTATCGACTGCATGCATAACTAATGTAGGGGCTAGTAATGAAATATTACCAGTATTTTTAGTCATTTTAACTCTGTCATCTTTTTTCTAAAAATTATATGGTGAAAAAATATTTGCCACATATCGGAATTTACTGTTTTTGTTGAATCCTGGAGGTGACCGAGTAAGCTTGGGCACTATATTACCCATAAAGCCCCGCTAGCCTAACCGGCTCTATAAACTTTCGCCACGTTTGTCGGCAGACAAAAGTAGCGGATTTGCTGATGTAATTCCTTATTTTCTTACACTTTTGTTTCTGTTTTCGACAAGTCGACTTCAGGAACGAACTGATGACATTGCGAAGTAGTATTGTTTTAAATTATAAGCAAAAATATTGAAAAATGGCTGAGAACGACATTGGAGACTGGTTTCGGAGCATTCCCCTGATTTCAAAATGGTGGTTTTCGCTGTCAATCGTTTTCCCTTTACTGGGAAGAATAGGTCTCCTTAATGCTTATTACATGATACTGTATTTTGGACTGGTTGTATATCATTTTCAGGTGAGTTGCTTCAGAGTCCTAAATATTTTAGCCAAAGTTTTCACATTAGTTTACTTTGGTCTCACTACATCAACAGTTCTAATTTGTAGGATAAAAAAATTCAAATACAATATTTGAAAAGTTAACAGTGATTTAGAAACTGATGAAGTAATCGACCGAAGCTAGTTTACTATTACCATGTTAAAAATTCTATAGATATATACAAATCTGATCTGTTTAAAAAAAAATTACTTTATACTCGCACCGGCTGTTTTTGAAGTTAGGCCAGGGGAAGTAGATTTTTAGGTTCTCGTCAGCCAGTTTTCAGAAAATTGGTGAGGGATTTTGATCGACTTTCATCTTTCATCACCAAATTTCAAAACCTAAAATTGCAACACCCCCCCCCCCCCCACCAGATAAAGTCGATATGGAGTCCCTGCAGTACAATTAATTGTACTTATAATAATAATAATAACTCAATGACTTTATTATTGGTAAGAGAGACCAACTGAAATTTTTCAGCTCCTGGCTTTTATGCATACACTAGAATTTAAATCATGAATTTGATTTTAAATGACAAATAATCCGCATTCTCAATTTTGATAATTTTCCATTTTTGATTGTGAGTTGTACAAGCAAAAAAAATCATTGTTCCTTTACCTCTGCATCATTGACTCAACCTGCAAAAATCTCACACAATGATACACAAATGGATGCAAAATGCAAAATAAGGTGAAAACCTCATGGTCGCTCAAGTGCAAGGTCTGGGTCGTCTCGTTCTAAAGAAGCACTAAGGGCCTGGAAATGAGACAAGTTGAAGTCGTTGCTTAAGTACAAAACTGAAACAAAATATTCTTCCAAAAAACCATCATCAGCTGCCAGAAATTGGTTTTCATTGTATCTTTTATATACAAAACTAAAACACAATGAACAACAAACTTTTTTCTTGGGGGGCTCAAAACACATGCAGGCACTGACAAGAACCTAAAAATCTACTTCCCCTGGCTTTACTAGATAATGATCCTTTGTTTGTTTACTTTCTGCCATTTACATTTCACATTGAATACTTCCAGTGTGACTGTAATTTATATTCTATTTCCTTTGTATTTCATAGGTCCACTTCAGTATATTTATACTCCCAAACATTTTATTCATACTACCTGATGAAGACCACAGACTTGGTCGAAAATTTGTAAAAAGTTTTTAAACAGATAAGATTTGCATATATCTATAGAATTTTTAACATGGTTTTAACTGATCGCCCTACACACATTACTGTTACCATATCATTAGTAAAGATTGATGTGGGTAATAAAATATTAGTTCAGAATCATAGGGTAAGCAGTGTTGCATCACCCGAAATATAAATAAAGATTGTGATCGGCATTATAATTTTGTTTCAAAAGTGCTGAATTGTTGCTAGCATTAAAATTTACCATGATTGTACCTAGCTTTTTAATGATTTGTGCACCTGTATTTTAAAAACTGCTTTATAATATCTAAAGAATTTTTTTGTTCCTTTTTGTTCTAATCCTCTGTCTGTTGTTTTACTTGACAGTTCTGGAGAATTGCAACATGTTTCGTCTACTACCCAATATCACCACAAACAGGATTTCATTATCTCCTCAATATATACTTTTTGTATTCTTATTCAACAAGGCTGGAAACAGGTAAGTTTTTTTGTAAATTATTAGTTGTGCCAATTTGCGAATACGTTTTATTATTTTTAAAAAAAATATTCATTGAGCACTATATAGCAGCCAAAAAATGTTTTTTGGAAATTTTTTTTTTAAGGAACATTATGGTTAATGGGAGATCTTTTCCAGAAAAGTTGTTTTAAACAGTCACTAAGAACAAATTGACAAACGATTTTCATTTTGTGGTCTGTATTTTAGTTACACATTTTATTTAATTATGTCATAATACTCTCACTCTCTTTACTTATAGGTCTTTTTGATGGCCGTCCAGCTGACTATCTTTTTATGATTTTATTCAACTGTGTTATTCTACTTGTATCCTTACATAAACAAATTGAAACTTAGCTTAGTAATGATAATGATAATAGTAATTTAAACAATTTTAAAAGTTCCATTTACTATCATCTTCCAGCTCCATCACTTCATGTATCTAGCAATTTTTATCTTGACAGACGGCATAACCTTATCACCATAAATAGCTATGTAATATCATATGTATTCAATCTGGACATCAACACCCACCCTTTGAAGTAGATCTTAACTTGAAACCCTGTCGACCAATCTTACCCCACATATCATCCTAATAATTTGCCTTTCCACCCTATGCAACCCCAACTTGTCAGCAGCAGTAAGTTTAACTACTCACCATTTGCTTACTTCTAAATTAAGAATTTGCCTACCAGTGTTTACCATCTCCTTGTCAAACACATATTTATACCATCTGCACCAGCTCCTTTTTATAAAGTCTTAGAAAAAGATACATCTCATTAGAACTAGCATGGTTGTAGAAATGCATTTAATAATGATCTTTGTTATAACAATATGTTTCTAATGTTTTGTTAATTACCTTAATCAACTGACTTATCAGATAATTGGATTTCTTGTTCCATTGAGGGTAGGTGTTAATGTTGTATTTTAGTGGCAATTTATTATAACTTTGTTTTTATGAAATGATCTTTCTAGTTGTGTTTGTGATTTATGTAGCTTTGGTGCTGCTTGTAAGACATTGGTGATAATATTGAATTTAATGGTCGATACAACCTAAGAAAGACATGGAGGCCATGTTGGATGCAAGGCATTAGAGAGTATAATTTACTTCTTAAATCTATCATAAATAAAAGTGAGTGTATGTGGCCATTGACAGCTGTTTTTGTGGTTTTAGAAAAAGTTCTCGATTTAAGAACTCTCTTGTTCAGACTGGAAACCCAAGTATAGCATAGTTTTTGGTTCTGATATGTGACAAGTTCAAAACAGTATTACGTACATTTGATAACTTTGAGTTGCTTTTGTTTTATTTCAGCTTCTAATGGATCCTCTTGTACTTAGTGTGCTATATGTGTGGTGTCAAGTCAATAAGGACATGATTGTACAGTTTTGGTTTGGTATGCAGTTCAAGGTAAGTCAATAAAAAATTGTACTGGCCCAACTTTGTTTGTATAGTTGCCTTTGGGAGAAATCAGTATTCAAGGCATGCTGTTTTTGCTTTCTGCCTTTGATGATTCTGATGAATGACAGATCTCACAAACATACTTTCAAAAAAAGTTACCAGCCCCATTGGGCCACCAATTTTCAAAAGTCACTGGTCTTACTGGCTGAGAAGGGCAAAAAAGGCCATGGGGCCAATTTTAATGTCAAGCCCTGACAATCATTTTCTTTGTTCATCTCTCTCTTTGATTCTCACAAACAGTGTACTTTAAGGTCGTAGTTAATGATGAGAATATTTTAAAATAAATTATCACTAATCATGGAGACAGCTCAAATCTTGGTGAAAAGCCTAATTTTCTTTATGGAGGAAAACTTTTTGAGTGAGATTGAGATCACCATGACACTGGGTAGAAAATAGTTTTCTCCCAGACCCTCGTGTCTGTGGCACTGTGCCATTCAGAAAATACCAAGTGATGCTCTGTTTTTGCTACAGATTTTTTAGCATAAATGCAGCGACTTGTAACATGTACTGGGCAACCTGCTTCGCAATGCCAATCTCACATCGTGTTTTGTTACTATGTATCTCATTTAATCGCGGGCAATGAACGAAATCATTGTGAGTTGCGAAAAAAATTGCCCTCATCTGACATCTCACAGCAACTTGCAATTTTTCGTTATTGTCAGCATTGCATTGCAAGTTGCTGAAAAAATTGCCGCATGTAATAGGCCTTAAGTTGGCTGTGTCTCAGTGTTTCAGTTAACATATAAGCTTATGAAATAGACTAAATGGTATGCCTGCTCAGATTAATGAAGACTGTTTTACCTAAGATTATGTATTAAATAGAGTTTCCAACAGAAGAAAATGTGTTTACATTAACTAGGACCAGAACTAAATTATTGTCCAAATAAATTGAAAAGTCTGAATAGGTGAAGTTTCACTCTAGGATGAATGTTGTTTGTAAATTATTGTTTTTTGACTTATATCCAGACATAATTTCTCTGCTGCAGGCCATGTATCTTCCATGGGTTCTTGCCATATTCAACATGGTATTACAAGGGGGGTGAGTTAAGTTCTTTCAGGTTTCTTGCATAGATTTTTAAAGTTAAATGCGAAAGTGTGGTTGATATAATCCTGTAATCACTAGCCTCTAATCATTGTTTGAAGGTTACTGATATCTACTCCTTACAGGAAGAGAAACATTGAATAAGTGGGCAAAAAAATTTAATTCAATATTTTGTAAGTAAATTGCAAGTCTCTAGGGCAATCTTGTTTTCTCGCTAGGGCAATCTTGTTTTTTCCATTCTTATTGTGCTGTGAAGATAAGTTTTGTACAGTTTGAAAATAATTTATTCTTTCAGATCTCTGATCACCTTAAATAGTCTAAGTTCAAGTGAGAAATAACATTGTTTCAATCACTCACAGCAAAAAAAATGAACTAGTGTGTGCCTTCTTGAGCCCTCATCTATTTTTTTTCTTGAAAATAATTGTAAACACCAGATTTAAAGATCTTGACTGAAAAGTGTCAAAATGATTTTCTGTCAATACAGATGAAATGTTAGAATTTTTAATAATTGAGCTTTTTGCCAAAGGTTAGATAACATAACACAAACTACCTTATCGTTACAGACAGAAAATAAAATTCCTTATATCTTTATGTTTTAATTGAAATATTTGTTTGTCATCCTTACTTTTCTCAGAGGAGTCATGGAGCTGATTGGTATATTTGTGGGACATCTCTACTTCTTTCTTATGTTCAAATATCCCCAGGATTTTGGTGGCCGAAGACTTTTAACAACTCCTTCAATTCTGTAAGTGCAATAGAAGTCATACCTGTTGAATGTTTTTTAAGTAAACTACAAATATTTATCTTCCCAATTAATTTTTATTTCAGGGTCGATCTTGCAAAGTGCAAACACTTTAGGCTTACAACATTGATATACCATTATTATTATTAATAATAATAATAATAATAATAATAATAATAATAATAAATTCGCCTTGCTAATCGCCCTCCTTGCAGTCAAGGACTGAATTACGAGGACG
>JAOEHV020511003.1:0-19428 GCA_025447995.2 Isaurus tuberculatus
GAGGTGATTAAGTGACAATTAAGTAATTATCCCATTATTTAAGTTTTTTTTTCTTTTTCTAAAGTTATATAAAAAAAAATAGCTTTGGCAATATGTAAAATAACTTACGTCATGCCAATAAAGCAATTTGTTTGTTGTTTGTTGTTATTATTCTTAGTAGTTGCAATAAAAAATAATACTACTAGTAGTAAAAACAAAACACGTTTTCACAAAAAGTGTCGCTAGCTTTCAAGTATCCTACTTAAATTAGATCCGTATTTTTTTGGCTCACAAGGTTTAAGCACATTTATAAGCACTTCTTCTACAGAATTGTATTACAGCTAAAAGCTGCCAGCATCTGATTAACCTGTATTTCCTTTGATAAAAGACAGTAACCGGTTTACGCCATGAGGTTGAGTAGGATCTATTAAGCCATTCAAACTACTAAAGTTACTTAATAATATAATAATATCTTTAATAGAATTCTCCCATTCCGGGTTTTACATAAATATTAACTTTTTACATTAATGAACCAAACAACCTATAACTAACTAAAATATAATTTAATAACTTATGTTGATCTTTAAGATATCTAAAATGTCAAAAATAGATTCAGCTTGACCTCACCCCTCAAATAATATTTGTTTAACACAGCATGTTTAGCAGTCACGAGGACACATGATATAGGGAAGGCGTGAGATAGTAAAAAGATACAAAATTGTATTTACGTTTATAAAATTAAAATCGAAAAATTGTAGAAACTTACACGACCACCGTAGCATTTGGCACCAAACGTGCGGCATCACCAATAAGAATTTGGAATTTAATTTTGTGCGTGCTGTGGATCGTAAATTCGAAAACAGACAAATGGCGGCAATCTAAGACATCGAAAAAACGAAGTAAAGTCTTGAGATGTGGCTTAAATCAAGAAAAGTGGATCCACTTCGCCGAACATTTGGATATCAGTGCACAAGGATTAAGGAGGCTACAAGTTACTCGGAAAATTCGTGAAACGAACGAGGAATAGTTCAAGGGCAAGGAGGAAGTTGAACAAACGGAATTTCTTTATGAACTGTCTGGATTTGATGTGAAAGGTACACCGGCGCTTGAAAAACTGGACGAACAAGGCTAGGATAAGGATCTAGACTCAAAAAGTTGTTGTATGAGCAGCGAAGCTAATAATTTTAAAATAAGCACGAGATGTACCCATTTTATGTTTCGTGGTTCCTGTTATGAACAAACGGATGGCGTAGCCAAAGGGTCTCCCCTTGCCCCCGTGTTGGCCAATTTATTCATGGGACACCATGAACAAATTTGGCTAAACGAATATTAAGGGCCTTTTGTGTTATTATACCGCATATACGTCAATGACACGTTTTGTCTTTTCCACAACGAAGGTGATGCCTCTCAATTTTTTAATTATATAAATAGGCAACATCCTAAGATCGAATTCACTATGGAGAAACAAAACACTAACGCCTTGCCTTTCCTTGACATGCGTGTTAATAACTCTAAAGATCAAGTGATAACATCTATTTTTCGCAAAAAGACCTTCCTTGGTCTACTTATTAAGTTAGTTTCGCGCCTAGATCATAAAAAATTTGATTAGTGTGCACACTCAATCATGTGAAGTTACTTCAGTTGGAACAGCCAGAAAGAATGTAACTATCCTCCGGGAAAAGACAGTTTCTATTCACTGCCGTGCCAACACTGAGGCTATAGACAGGAAAACACCAGTCCTGTTTGAACCAGACATTGATTCACCTTGATCTAGTGGTTTAAAATTCCCAGAATCGCTAGTCACTGTTTCTAGAGGAAAGTCTTTTCGAGTAAATGTAGAGTTTACAAACCCTACTGACCATGATATCACTCTTGAACAACCTACATCGTTAGGCAAATTGCAACCAGTTAATAATGTATCATCAATGAAAGTGTTAAAAAGGGATTGCCAAATGATACTAACACTGTTGACAATGGGCAGAACTCTCAGTCAGATAGCACCTGGAATAATTTCTCTGTATCACTTTCCAACTGCAGTGTTGAAAGTCAACCAAATCCTAGAGACCAAAAGGACAGTGACTCTCCTGAGGTTAATCTTAGTGATCTCACGCCAGAACAGAAGAAAGTTGTTAAGAAATTCTCCAGGAAGAAGCAGATTCATTCTAAAAAGCTGATGGAGACACTAGGTGTGCGAAAGGGCTTCCAGTTCAAAATAATTACAATGTTGTTCCCCTCTACCCTGAAGGTAAACAACACGTTGAAGTTATGACAGATACCTGCAATGAACCTCAGTCTCAGCTGCTAACACCTCAGAAACTTGTGGACAGGTTATCGGGTATACGCAGAAAGGCAGATTTCCTGAAAGACACGAGAGACAAAATGAATCTCATGGGACTAGAGTTTTAATGCGTAATTGGAGCCAGCAGATGTCGTACAAACGGACCCAACCTACAGTTAGTCCTGCCTTGGCAATTCAATCAAACTAATTTTTGAGAGCTTCACGAAGCGATGTGACACCTAGGAACAGAAAGAGTTGTTCATCTAGCAAGGAAAAGATTTTTCTAGGCTCACATACAAAGAGATATAGAACACTATGACACTCGTGCATGTCATTGTATCAAACATAGGCGTCCTACTACTTAATCGAGAGCTGAAATGCAGAACATAAAAACTACGGCCCCATTCCAACTCATTTCCCTAGACTTCGTTCACTTAAAAAAAAGCAGTGGTGGCTAAGAATACATCTTAATGATTGTCGATTACTTCACCAGAGTTGCACAGGCATATGCTACAAACAACAAGTCTGCTCAAACTGCGGAGACAAACTTTACAATGACTTGGTTTCTCTGCTCGAATCCATCACGACCAAGGGGAGAATTTTAGAATCAACTGATAGAATTAATGGTACCTAAGCTCGAAATTTAATGTTTGATCTATTACCACTCCATGCACTTTTGAGTATCTGCAAATAAATTAACTATTCCACAGCCATGAACAAATTATCTCCACAATAGTTTTCGCTATAGTGGTGCTGTTCTGTGGAATAGTCTTCCTGAAACTTTCAGGCAAGCAGAATTCCTAAGTAAATTTAAGTCAATTTTACACAGTTATTATATCTAGTAAAGCACGGCATTCATGAAAAATAGGTCTTTTTTCATATATACTTAACTGAATATTTTTAATATTGTAAATAGCGGAACCCAGTTTTTAATTAAGGTTTTAAAACTATTAAAAATTTCTTGCCTGATGAATTTGTAACCGTGCATAAATAAAGATACCCTTACCTTACCTTACCTATAATAATTAATTATCAATTAAGTACCTGAAGTTAATTATTAATTCTATAAATAAGCAAGTTACAAATTATATGTAGCAGCTATTATTTATTACTTAGAATGATAAGGCAAATTAATATTGTTCACTTACGTTTCACATTTGTTGTTGAATTTAGTCATTTGCTGCTTAGTATTATCAAGGAGAAAAACATAAGCTGCTGTTTTACTTGCAGATAGTGATTTGGGTGTTGATTTTTACACTCTGGAGAGGTCCAGACGCTCTGACATTTATGGCACAGAATCAGACACTGTATGTAAATCAGATCATTTGTGTACTATCATTATTATTAATTAAAGCTTTACATATTAATATTGGACCGATGGTCAGATTATGGTACAACTCAAAACTTTATTTCCATGAACAGTATTTGTTTTTATTATTTCCTATTTTGATCTTACAGAAAAATGCTTTCATGAAACCCACTAAGAAGACATT
This sequence comes from Isaurus tuberculatus, assembly GCA_025447995.2. Lineage (NCBI taxonomy): Eukaryota > Metazoa > Cnidaria > Anthozoa > Zoantharia > Zoanthidae > Isaurus > Isaurus tuberculatus. The sequence continues at coordinate 3,751 of JAOEHV020511003.1, forward strand.
TCTAGAAATTGTATTTGGAAACATACTCATAGTGGGACCCGATGGTAAGTGATATTGATATAAAAAAATTGTAGTCAAAAGAGAAATTATTTTAAAATCTTGTTAGTACGGTTTAAGTGGACTTACAGTGTTAAAAAAGGTGTTTTAGTTGTCTTATAGTTCTCATACCTCCATAAAATTGCAAAATTGGAAACTTAGTCTGCTTTTGGTGAGATCATTTGATTTAGGGGAAACTGAGTGGCAACCTAATCAGGGGGGAAGTACTTTAATCACTGTCGTATCAGGGGTGGATTGATCAAATCTCTTTGAACTCGGGTCCGTAGTGGTGGGAAGCGTGAGTGATAACCACTCGGCTAACCTGACTCCCCCTTTTCAGGGTTCATCCCTTGTTTGAATAACAAATTTAGATCAGGTTCAGAACAGCACTTATTCTTTAAAAAGCAGGAAATTGGTTCAGATCACCAACCCTCTTGGTAGCCTGGTTCGGATGAAAAATTCCTTTTTGGGAACGTTTTTATATCACATATTCCTTCTTGGAAATTGGTTGAGATTACAAGTTCTTCCCAGGAAACTGGTTCAAATCAAAAATTTCCCTTTTGGAAACTGGTTTAGATCACCAACCTTAGCCTCTTTGCAGGATCACAAAATCAATTTTGGAAACTTTTTCAGAACACAAGTTTCTTTTTGGAATATGGCTCAGATCAAAAAGAGGTCAGATCAAAATTTTTTCCAGGAAGCAGTATCAAGTTACCAATTCCTTCTTTGAAACTGATTCAGATCACCAAACCTCTTAGATCCCAAACACACGTATCCGGATATTTGGAAAACGCAGGTATTTTTCTCAATTATGAAAACTTCCGCGCCACACGTAGCGTTTTCGAATTGTTTTTGCCCGTCCTCACGTATTCTCGAAAACGATTCGAATGCGCTCGGTCTCACCTGCCGAGCATGCGTGCGCGTGCGCTTTCTACGAAATCTAAAGTCAAAAATCAAAAACCTCTGGTTTCGGTGCCCGAAAACACCCTATACGTGCGAAAGGAAGCCGTATCGGGAGAAAAAAATCTCTTTTTTCAAAAATATCCGAATACGTGTGGACGGGGTCTTAGTAAACTGGTTCGGATAACGAATTCCTTTTGGGGAGCTTTTTCACATCAAATATCCTCCTGGGAAACTGGTTGAGATCATGAATTCTTCCCAGAAAACTGGTTCAGACTTAAAACTTCTTTTGGAAATTGATGCAGATCATGAACCCACTTAGTAGGATCACAAATTAATTTTTGGAAAGGTTTCTATTCTCTTGTATTCTTCAGATGAACAAAATGATTAATCTTCGTCTTTAAAAAGGTAAAATTTTGTGTTACAGTTAAGTAGCTCGGTCGATGACATATGAAAATGATGAGGACAATGACAACGACAATAATAATGACAATGGAAATAATAACAACAATGACAATGACAATGGTAATGGTAATAGTGATGACAATGACAATGGCAATAATGATGACAATGACAATGCCAAAGACAATGACTTTTATATAAAGTTTTAAAGTTTGAGCAGTTTTATACTTAGTTTGATTTTTTTACTGGGTTGCCTGCGGCAAATGAGTTTTTAAATGAGTTGTTTTTTTGTTTTTTTTTGGCCATAAATTAAATTTTTTCGTAAGACTACTAAATATGGCAACTCCTACCAAATATGAATTTGTGTGAACAGTGCACGAACTCTATTAATGGCGGAAACTGTAGTGAATAACTTCTGTGTCGAAGTTTTGCAGATGTTTGGCTTGCTATTGAATTTTATTTTTACATAATCTAAGAAGTTGGGACTGTTAAGAAATGTATTTGAAGACCTAATCATGCAAGAACTGCTGATTTATACAATTGTAAACATAAAGCCGGCCTTGAATATCATGTATGAATTCCAAATCAAAAACCTCTCGGATAAACCACCACCTGATTGTGGTGTATTATTATACTTTCACAAAGTAAACTAGCTTGAACTGACATGCAAAATAATTCAAGTGGAACGTGATGAAGTATTGAACTGTGTTCAGTGGAAAGGTACTCTTTTAAATAATTGCTGCGTTGTCAAAACCTTCAGTTAAAATTATTTTTATTTTTTTTTGTATCTCGTAGTCAAACTTAAATTGTTGAAATCATGTTCAAAATTTGCGGACATTAAGGTAAAAAGTATATTTAAATGAAATTTCGAAATAAACGTTTTAAAGATGCTTGACTGATTTTGTTTACAAGTTGTTTCAAAATAGTCACTAGCTTTAAGAGATTTTGAGCTAGGTTTCTAAAGTTAAACCTTTTACGACTAGGAGAAACGAAATGAACATTCGCATGGCTGTAAAAGGCATGTGCAGGGAATTCACACACGTGACTTGTTCGTTGTCGCATAATTTTGGTTGCCGCCGGGTTAAAATATTTCGCCGCATAATTATTTTAAAAAAATAAAGCACTTAAAAATTCACTGTTCTTTCTTGTTTCAAGTATGAATAAGTAGTGTTAAAAGATCTTCGTCGCTACTCAATAAATTTTATTCTTTGCATTTATTTATAAAAAGCAATTAATAGTGGAGTATTCAAATAAATTGATAAGTTGGTGAATGTATTGTAATTATGATGTAATTGATGTATTAATTCATGCATTCTGAGCAATTTTGAGAAGTAAATTATTACATTTTCAAAGGGAGGATGCTTTGGAGTATGGAAATCAATAAACCATAGTTTTATAATAACTTTCCTAAATGAATATGAACGTAGAAGTCATTCGAAAAGTTTTTATCGGACTGGTGCATTCTGATATAATGTCTCTAATCTCTAAGTCTAAAACGATGCGAAGAAGCAAGGCAACCCAGTGTACGCTATTTATTAGGGTCTTGTTTAATATTTTTTAAAATTACAATAGGTTTATTTTTGTAATACTAGTTTTAAAAATCCAGCATATCTAGACATTAGTAAAACATGTGCGGGTCAATTCGGTATAGCTCGCATTTTATTAAGGAATAAATTTATATCAAATGTAATCTTTTAGCTAATTATGAAAATGTATATGAAGGTTAACAAATTAGTTGATTTAGTGGAACTTAAATTTGAATCGATTCTACTTTCATATAAAATTTTAACATCATGGTTTGGTATTCAAAAAAAGAGAAGTGAAATTTAACAGAGCTTCATAGAAATTTTTTCTGGTAAATATTTTGTAGCTTGTATTTTAGTTCACTGTACCTTATGCAAAACTGGCCAATACGTCAGTTTTTTCACAGTGAATTTTCACTTACTTACAGAAAATAGTTTGACACCAGGTCAGATAGGTGCGATCTGTGCGGGATCAATTGTAGGAGTAGTCCTGGTAATTGGTCTACTTTTGAAAGTACGTCATCTGAAACAATCTGAATCAAAACAGCCTCTGCCAGGTAATGAACAGTTTACATTTATCAGTTAGACTACGAGTTCGAGTTTTCTATCAGTTATTAGTAGAAACCTACTCACTATCTGTCGCAAATACTGCAATCTGATTGGCTACCATACTCGCTAGTTTAGTTTATTTTGCTTCTCCCCGAAGAAGAGGGGCTGGGCAACACCCACAGATCTGAGATCCAATTACGGGGTTCCCGAGGGCCTACGGTTTAACGTCCTTATCCGAAAAGACGCGAAAGCCTAACCATTTGCAGATGTTAGAGCAAAGGCAGCAATTTCTCCTTAATTATTTTAAGACCCTAAGTGTTGGTCCGGCCGGGAATCGAACCCGAGCCTCACGCTCAATAGACTGGCACCTTACCAACTAGGCTAACCAGGCGGCGGTCAACAACGAAACAACACTTAAATCATCTACAGATATTTGCAAAGCTTTTCCGTTTCCATCTTTTCACTTGGTGTTGAGATTCGTCTTGGTTTGCGAACCATTCTGATAACATTAAGGCACAAGCACCTTTTTCTTTGTACTTCAAAGTCATTTAAATATAATTTGCCGGAATCTTTTTTGTTGTTTATAATTAAAAATCGCCATCCATTATTTTTTTTGTTACTTTTGCTTTTGCCGAGAATTAATCGCATCATTTTTATAAACTATTTGTGAATTTGAGCTGGTGATTCCACATTATGTTGCCCGCTAGTTGTAAGAAAGTATCTTCCGTATTGGCGGGACGGCGCAGCAGTGATAACGGTAGCCAATCAAATTGCAGGATTCGTGATAGTATGTGAGTGGAAAACCAGCAAGCAGTGAAAACTTGCCATTTTTTTTTTTCAAAATTGCAATGTTTCAGAGGAAGGTGTGGAGAAATTGGTAAAATGATGGGATCCCCAACAAAACAAAATCAATAAGAAAATGACAGATAAAAATTTTTAATGGTAAGCAATCAAAATTGCTGCAAGTTACGGTATTTTATGAATGACTTCGAGTTACGGGAAAAAAATACTTGTGTTTATATTTTTTCGTGTCCAAATTTTATCAAAATAGTTTGCAAAACAAGAAGAATCTCAACACCAAGTGAAGAACGGAAGAGATTTGCAAATGTCTGCAGGTATTTTATGCATCGCTTCGACAAAAAAACTGGGAACCTTTCATAGTCAACTTGCTCCGCACGATCCGATCCACTGCCGAGGAGTTCCGTTTCGCAGCAAAAGTTTCTTGCTACTAAAAGTTCTATTAAAATATCAATTTATTCGAAGGTAGTTTGTGAGTTGCTTTTTACTGAAACAATTATACTACTCGTTCTCGTTTTTTATGAGGCAAATGGTCAACACACACCTCGTTAATTATCTATTGACTCATAAAAAGAAACTCGAACTCGTAGTTTCATTGTTAAATTGAGTTTAAACTAAGTAAATGTTTTGAGCTTAGGGTTTGGCTCTGGTTTCACTACACTAGCCATCCTGTGAAAACTTGAAATACAAAATATCCCTTTGATTTGAGCTTCTAGTGCTATTGTCTTGATGTCTTTTCTCCTCCAATTTTAAAACAAATCGTATTCATTTCGGGGAAAAAACATATAAGTATAATTTCAGCACGCTTAACAGATAAAGTACTATATATGCGTTTTTTGCACATTTTGAAAGTATGACGTTTCAAGCGAACGACAAACATTGGCGATTTTCTACGCGATTTAAGTTCGGATATTTCTGCCCAAAAATGATAGTTCTCTGACGTGGCCAAAATACCACATTATTATAGCTTGTGAGGTAATCTAGGGAACACAAACTAACAGAAGCAGAAAAAAGGAGAAAGAGGAGATTATTGTGTTGGTGGCACTCCCAACGGGCAAAGCTGCCAAAACACAAAAAAATTGTATAATTTCTCAAATCAAAGTAGAAATAATACAAAACCTCACCGCTATATCCCCTATATTACCTTTTTAGTAGCAAAATAACCATTTTTCAACCGCATATAAAATTGCCAATTTGTACTTTAAAAAACTCAAACTTTGGAATCGTATGTTTGAAACGCTATGTTTTCCAAATGTGCCAAAAAAAGTTTGTGCGTCATATGTACTTTAACAGAATTGTGATAATTTTCAGTCCATATATTGCTGTTTAAGATCTGTATGACCGGTCGCTTCGAATATTGACTTTTCGTTAGAGCAATTATTCTTTTTCGGCACATAATGGTAGCCGTTCTATAAGCGTCCTTTGAGATCAGCGCTATATCCTGAAAGAAACAAGAGTGATAAACCTAAGTTAGTAAAGTTAGCATAGGAAATCACACTACTTCGAGTACAATTCGTGATTAATAAGTACGAGTGATGTTGAAAGTTCTCTAAATTGAACAAAGCTTTAGTTGATCATCTGTTAATCACGATTTGTGCGAGAAGGTCGTACGAGTTTTACTTATAGTACATTCAACAAAATTATGAATTTGGGAATACAATGTTGCACTAAAATTTTTTATATTTTGATAGTAGAGTCCTAGAGATCTTCCGAGAATTGTGGTAAATCACACATTTAGTTTGCTTCAAACTGGAAACATGATAATTATTTCAAGATTATTAGTTTTGGAGTACTTCTTTACTGGAATTTGCGAAGCGACTGTCGACCGTTTTTTTTCTTGACGTTTACATTTGCCGCTCATGATTGCCATCCAAGATTTTACGCATGCTCTTTCTGATGTAAACAAATATTCGCCTATATCTCCTAATATGAACCTTCACTTTTCTAAACGTTCTCAGTTTCTCTAACGAAAGGTTAATGTTTTAAACGTCAACTTCAACGTCAACAACGACGCTATGATAAACCAATTTAAACTAGAGTTGATTAAAACTAGTATTTTATCAACAGGTTTTGAGAATATTGTTTTTCAGACCCGTGCTGGGTATTCTTATTTTTCTTCCTATACAGGGTTGGAAATGTTCTTATAAGTATTCTGAGATCACAGGTTGATAGAATATGCACGGGAGTACGTTATTTCCGTTTAGAAATGTATATTACGTTGTTTTAATTCTATTTTGACCAAAATGTGGTCGGAATTTTGGTTTTGCCGTTTTGTTGTACAGAAAGATTTTTGATGTTTATAGTGTTACCTTGTAGTAAGTGCGAAATCATTTAATATGCAGTAGGGTTCCTTTCTCTTTTACAGAATGGCTTGCATGACGATTACATGTTCCGGTCGATCACAAAACAGATCAGTCATTGCCATTGGCCTAGGTAATGTCAGGGATGGCTAATACCGTATTTCGTTGTTTGGTTGGCGTGTTTGCAGTTTAGAGTTTTAGAGAACTCTCCGTACATTTCAGTTTTTTTGAAAACATTTTTATGTTAAACAAAGTTATTTTCTAAATAAAATAACAGTCTCAGCCTCAGAGTTATTCTGAAAATGCTCTGAAACTTCTGCGTATTTCCTTCTCGATATTCTTATAAGGTATATTCTTATAAAAAAAATTGTACTCGCTGACCAATCTCAAAAGATTTTAAAAGATAGCAAACTGTTCAATAGTAACTTTAAATTTTATCCGGCCGCTGAAACTTTCACTAAACACTGAAACAGTGAAAAATAGGTTAAAAACCGATGCAAAACCATGTACGATCAATATCATACGCTTGATCACTTAACCCTATCTTACCCTGGAAGGGGGGGGGGGGGGGGAAAATGGTCGGCCCCGGGCCGCGGCATTCGCAGTATTCATGTGGCACACCTAGCGGGAGACGCGATCGACCATGCAGGTTGTCTGCCACGGCTAACACTAGCAGCCATGCATTCGTCCCAAGCCACGAAATCACCGAGCCTGCTATCCTTCAGACGATACTAGCGATGCTGCCTAGAAGGTCCGAGAGGCTCCAAACATCTTCTCTAGAGCCTTGAGGCCGCGAACGACGCCGCCTGCAACCGATGCCAGTGCCTTCTGGAGCACGGAAACGACTAACCTGATAGTGGTGCCCACGGCGAGTGCAACATCCGCAACGGTCTAGCCATACTTGCGAAATATCCGGCATATGCGATCGCGTAGGGACATCTCTTCTTCGAGCTGCCCCCTCCCTGTTTTCGAGCGCGATGAGACGATTGCGACTCTTTTGATAGTTTCCCGCGCCCTCTTTCGGACGATCTTGTGCTCGTTTTCATCGTTCACGACTTCCTTATCTCGCGCATTATTGTCCTTGGTCTGCCACGTCTCTTTTTTGTTTGCATCGAGCTTTGCGTCCCGCGGCTCCCCAGAATCTCCACGGCGTTTTTCGGCAACTTTGGGCTCACCTCTTTGCCCAGTTTGCCAGAGAAGCACAGGCGATGTCTGTCTGAGCCTTTGCCGTCTGATTTGGCAACTTCAAGAATCACAGGGCCCTTCGGACTGTCCTTTACTGTCTTCGCATAGTCAGGGTATAAAAAATCGAGCCTGTTATTGGCATTCTGGATCCGAGTCGAGTCTGCTGATTCAGGGATAAGCCGTTCAATGAAGGATCTCTCCACGGATACACCGCTCGCAGACATCGTGGTAGGTCGCAGCGGTTTCATCTCAATCGATTCCCCGGTGCCCAAAGGTCCGGGCCGGCGGAGTAGGGGAACCTTTTCGTCGGTTGCGCCTGCCGTATTGACCCCTAGGTCATTGTAATAGCTGTAGAGTTCTTGGTGGCCCCCATCGAAATTTCGATTGCCGAAATCAGGTCGTAGTCCGTCATGTAGCTGCACTTTGGAGGCATCCATAAGCCCCAATGTCTACAAATTGACCTACGTTTCCCGATGAAGACGGCAAGGGCTCTCAAAGCCAAAATAACACGGCATCGGGTGACTTTCAACCCATCGACTGCCTCCCCCGGTAACACATTGTACGTGGTGGTGCCGAAGCTAGACCAGGGATTTGTCGTGGCCCCTAGCACCATGCCCGTCCGCTTCAACCTATCCATGGGCAGGGAGGCCAACAACAACTACGTGGTCGACAGCGTAGCCTGAGCCCTCAGTCACCAGCTTGACCACCTGTTCCTGCAGAGGCGAGAGCGGAATAATCGGGTCCTCAAGGGATCCAGAGCGAAAACCCCTCTAAGCTCCGGTCCGGAGCAGGGAACGCCAAAAAAGACAACGCGGACAACAATACTCTGTTTGGCGCATACGGCAAGCAATACCGGATTCGTGATAATCAAGACGTCTTTAAGCATTTCACAAACCATCTACTAGACTTTAAAAGCGAAGAAATAATTTTAATTCAACTCTTTTAAACCATCACTTGATGACCTGAAGAAGCTTAAAATTCTAAAGAAACTCAAACAGAACAAGAAGATTATTATTCCTCGACCAGATAAAGGGAATGTTGTTGTTATTCTCGATAAGGTAGTTTATGCCAAGTCTATTAATGATATGTTAGGTGATAAATCTAAATTCGAAAAAATTAAAAATTCTGATTTAACTTTGCGGAGGGAGGGTCAGTTACAACGGTTTTTACGGAAGCTTAAGAATAAAGATTTGCTAGACCAGGATACATATAGACATATACATATACATATAGACTGGGTCTCAACCAGCTCGGTTTTACGGTTTACCTAAGATGCATAAAGTAAAAAATTCCTTCTGTAACTACTCCTCCTTTAAGACCTATCGTTTCTTCAATTGGTACATACAATTATAATTTAGCCAAATTTCTCTGCAATTTACTTAGACCTCATATTTCTTATGAATTTTGTGCCAAAGATACTTTTTCGTTCGTCAAAGAATTTCAAAGTGTTGACCTTACTGATAAGATTTTAGTTTTTTTTGATATCGTTAGTCTCTTTACTAATATTCCTTTGTCTGAAACTATTAATTTAGCTGTTAAAACTATTACCGGAGGCAATACTAATCTAAAACTTATCAAAGTTCAACTTACACAACTGTTCAATTTTGCTACTAGTGACACTCATTTTGTATTTGATGGTTGTTATTATGATCAAGTAGATGGAATGGCTATGGGTTCAACTTTAGCTCCTATGCTAGCTAATTTCTTTATGGCATCAGGCAAAATAACTGGACATATCTGGGATATTTACGCATGAGTTAATCATATTCATGTCTGACTAAAAGCAATTTTCTAGTCAAAAACAAAAGAAAATGTAACACTGAAAACTGCTAAATGACTCAGACATTTTCTAAAATTTTGAATCACAGACAAGTGATTGAATAGTCGGAGAAAGTTGATCGTATTAAAGAGGAGATACGAGACTGAAAACACTCTTAAAGTGCAGAATTTGAGGAAATTTCGTGGGAGCATTTTTTGTTTGAAATTGCTTGATTTTTGGTGTTTTTTAAAGTGAAACAGTGCTTTTGAGCATATTGCCGATGGTTTTAAAAAAATATCTCTGCGTGTTTTGGCAGTTGTAGACAACTTACTGGAAAGTTTAGGGACTTGTCTACCTGTAAATGTGTTTCTTTAACTCAAAAAGTGTTTTCGTGGGAGCATTTTTCAATTTAGTTCTACAAGTTGTTGGATGTTTTGAAAATGGCGCCATAATATGCAAATTTAGAAACTAAAAGTAACTATAGCTCCGCCCCCAGTTAATCCCCCATTCAACTTGGTCATAATACCTATAATGGCGCTCCTTTTCAAATTCTAATTCAGTGGTGGTTTTGTGACTTGATTGCTAATTGATATTCGGCGCGTGCTTTTAAAGTTCTTTACTTCGGCTGTTCAGTGCTAAGCAAAATGTCCACGTTCGAGATCGATTTAAAACTTAGTCAAGAGAAAACGGACTGTTTATTGAGATTGATGGTCAAAAGCTGCCAATTCGGATTCTTTTGAGAGGAGATTACAAGGTTAGTAATAAAAGTTATGTTAACAAGTTTCACTAATTAAATAAATTTAAGATAGTTTGTTTAAGCAAAATAAGTAACTGATTATTCTTAGTTTAAAAGACTTAATATTTGTTCGTGTCAAAGGTAAAGCCGATAGAATATCATGTTGTTTTCTAACGCCAAAGGGCGGGAATTTTACCTTTGCTTGTCGCCAGTGGCCTTCAATTTTGTTGGTGCTCTGACAAGCCGCATTTACAAACTCTTTAGAGTGATTTACCGTAAAATGTTTGTACCCATATTTCTTTAAATTACAATAGGCTTTCCAGCGGTCTGACATTATAGCCGGTTCAATCCACTTTTCGATTATAGGTAGCAAAGTTGACTCATCTCTTTTCTCCACGGTTATAAGGAAACATTTTCGGCTATTGCTCTCTATTCCGCCAAATACCCACTGTCCTTCAACGTAATGTCCCCTATGGTACTTCCGTTTTCCGAACTTTATATTTTTGTCAATCTGAACGATCTTGCCCTCTCCTCCGATTTTTAGGCTATTTTCAATTAATTCTATCTCACACACTTCTCTACAAAAACTGTCCCAATCCACACCGGTGTTTGGGTTTAGTCCAAGTTCGTGTCTTATTTGATTTTGATTAAGATCTTGACTCCACCAATAAGTGAATTGTAGAACTTCTTCCAGCGTCATGTTGCTCTGCCCAAACCAGCTTCCAGATCTAATGGCTTTCCCTACCCTATGTCTCTTGTTGTTTGTCTGCCTTCTGCAGTCCCATTTAAACTCATCCGATCTGTCGTTGCATCTGACAAGTTTCATTTTATCTTCGCACACGGAACATATTGATTCGTTGGCTAACAGACCTTCACACATTAACCACGTGATTAGGTTTTCTTTATCATGTAATTTCACCATCAAGTCATGGTATCACCATTTTTGGTGGACTCTTTCTCGTCCATAACTTTCTTGTGATAAACCACATTGGGTCTCTTTGTCGCATTTTTGGGCAACGCTTGGAGTCTGTGTTCCTGTACTGGTTTTCTTAAACCTTTTTAAACCTATGGCGATTTGTATTCCCTTTTCATTCATTTTCTTTTTGGAAACTCTAGGCCTCAAATTGACCATTAAAGTGACTGAATCTCGGTATGGAATTTTCTGGGTTTTTTTTCCGAAGACGCCAAATGTTATACCATCGCCCCGTTACTGTTTACATGCAAATTTATTACAATTTCACACTCGGTAGTTTTAAACGCTAAATGCAGCAACTAAAGCAAAGCCGTTTTTATTTGCCGCTTGTCACTTTGCTATACGTTAATTTTACGCCGGCACGCTTATAGAACAAGTATTATGAACAAATAACACTCTTCTTTCAATTATTTAATCTTCAATACCACTTTCTTTCCTCCCGTCTATTCAAGATATATCATTAGGTTTATTTCACTTTTTAATTATTATTAATCTCCTTTGACAAAAACACATCGCCTCAACAAGAGAAAGCAAATCAAAAGGTTTTTGAAACCGTATATATCAATTCAAATTTAATAATATTTATTGAAGCAATTTGCGTTCCTGTTGTTGTTACCTCCTTTTTTTCACTTCTAATATTATTCTCCGAAGTTACATTCTAAAGCCAACCTTACATCCAACTAAATTTTTTCTCAAATTACCCTTTTGGTTTCAACTGACTCATAATTCAATAGATTGAATAATTTGGCACGCGCCAAATGTAAGGTTTTTGTTTAAAAATCCAAGCCAGATTTTTGGCCTTCAGATAAAAGCGAAATTAGCGATAGCGAATTCAACAACGCTTTCGCCAAAGCAATTCATAGTGACATTAGTCATTCAATGCGAGCCTTTTTGCAACAGAATAACTATATATTTTCATCATAGGCAAAGGAAAGGGAGTTTTATCGGATGTGTTGACGGAGTTTAGGCAGGAGTTTTGTATGGCGTGCCGTTGGAACCTCTGAGAAGATTCCATACATACGACATGACCTACAAAAAACTCGGTGGGAATCTATTGCAAGAATTATTGCGTATGGTTATAAACATGTCAAATACTTCCCATTGTGCCTATCCAAACTCTTCATAACATCATGTCTCTTCGGTGAACAGAGTACAGTTGCAGGTTTTCTTTTAGAGTCATTTAGAGGTATATACCATTTGACGATCGTGAGATACTTGACAAGTGCCTGGGTGATGACTTTGATCCAAATGAAGAGGAAACCCTAGAATTTCTTAGTTCTTTCAAGTGCTTTAGGTTACCAACCAAGGAAACAATTTCATCCACTGTTCTGGAACTGGCCCATCAGGAACTAATTCAGAAACCAAGATATATTCTTAATTGTTGAACACCAATTATTGCATCTCTGAAATCAGATGAAATTTTCAAAACCCCTTCAGGAATTAATGAATTGTATGATAGCAAGAAACCCACTGCAAAAAAAGTTATCAAACTTTTCAATGCAGAGCCAGCAAATGAAGCAGAAAGACAAAACTTTACCCATCTTAAGAGGTTTGTAAAATTTCTTGAAGGAAAGGCCCTACAGCAATTTCTTCACTTTTGTACAGGAAGTGATATCATCACATGTAGTAAAATTGACATTGAATTTTCTGTCATTTAAGCGTCACCCAGTGGCTCATACTTGTGGACCCATGCTGCAATCGCCATCAACATATGAATCATACCCAGAACTGGTAGAAGAATTCTCAAGCATCATGAAATCTGCAGCCGCATGGTCTTTTGACATGATTTAAAATGATTACTAGATTTATTTGGATGTTTTATGTATCTCAGTGTTAAGGCTTATAAACATTACAAAGGACAGTTATAACAGTTACATAAAGATCTGTGGATATACTTTTTATTCATTGTATATGTGCACAATAATTGTAAAATGATTTATTAGTTGATAATTGTTAATTCAATATTATGATATTATTGAATGACAGTTAATTGATTATTGGAATACAAGAGTTAATATTAAAAGGGGAACTCCAGGGTATATGTAAAATTATCTTATTTGGTTGAATTAGTGACTGTAGTTATTGCTTAATCTTTTTATTCTCATTTTCTATAATAACTGAATTATCCTTCCTCAAATCAGTGTAAAAAAACAAATTGAAGCCATCTTGGTTAGATTAGGCTGCATTATCATGGCCAGCAGTCACTCATGATCTCAGTGACTCAAATCAGTTCATGATTTAAATTAGTATGGCTGAATTTTGTCTCGGTTATTTGAATAAGTACCCCAAGTTACAATTGTAAGAGTAGGGTTTCTAAGAAAAACATGGAAAAAAATATAATTTAAGAGCTAAAACTCCAAGAAATCATACAGCAACCAAAATATGTTGGCAGTGTTTGGGCACCAATTGTAGCCAGGCTTAAGTTTATCAAGTCTTTATGAGCTAACGAGGCCAAGTGCCAAAAAAAATTGTGAATTTGTTTTCTGTTGTGCCAAAGAATGAAAATGAAAGGGAGTGTTTAGCACATTTGAAACGGTTTGTAAAATCTCTTGATAAAAATATGTTCGGGGTTTTCTTGCAGTTTATCACTGGAAGTAATGTTATCTCTGTGGATAAAATTGCAGTGGGATTTTCAGAACAAGATGGTGCTACTCGAAGGCCTATGGCCCATACCTGTGCACCTCTTTTGATTCTCCCATCAACATACACTTCATACAACCAGCTGTCTGAAAAGTTTAGCAGTTTGTTACGAGAGGCCTCAGCCTGGGCATTCAATGTCATTTAAAACCAGTGTTGTGGTTTGCCGAAACAAACTTGGATGCAATTTCCTCGGTCAACCTGGAAACATTGAACAACATTTCTCTAATATCCTCAACGTTTAAAACACCTTCGTCCGCCATCTTGAAAAGCGTGTTGCTTGTGATAAGACCGCAGGGCATGAAGTGTGTGGGCCCGATGAGTTGAACTAATCGATATTCTCGTACTGTGATTTCGGATCTCGAATAGTGATTCTAAAAACTCGCATAGTGATTTCTCAAATAGCGTGTTATTTTTTTTTTCACGCTACAACTTCCAATTCTCATGCTACATTTCCCGATCTCGACTAACGATATTTTAATTTCGTTTAGCATTATTTTATTCTCGTACAGTGAATTTACTTCTCGTATAGCGATTCTGTTTTCTCAACATACCACTCGATATTCTCAGTTAGTGATTTCTCAATCTCATATAGTAATTTTTATTCTCACATATTAACTTTTATTCTCATGCAATGATTTTTAAATTCTCAGTTGGTGATTTCTAATTCTCGTGCGGTGATTTTTATTTCTCATTGGGTGATTTTAACTTCAGTATACTTTTGTCCTCTTTGGCTTGCCATAGTTTTTTGTTAAAAAAAGCACACGTATCGAATGATATTGTTCAGCACTGTAAATTCAAAAACCACTTTCAATTTAATTTAAACGATGGCAATTAAATTTGTAACTAAAAATAGGATAAAAGCAAATGAACTTTAAATCTATTCCAGCTTCAACTCACCTTATTGAATTTTCAATAAAGTAAGTTATTAAATAATTACTTGACTTATTCTTCGTTGTGTATTCTTTGTTCAACGCATGACACAAAGGGAACGCACTCCTTTATTTCATTTATACTGTCTTTCAGCACTCGGATAAAAATGGTTAGCTTTGGTTAGGGATAAGGTTGTGGTTAGGGTCTGGGTTAGGATTACGGTTTAGAGTTAGGGTTAGGGTTGGTATTGGAGTTAGGCTTAAGGTTAGGATTTGGTCAGGGTTACAGTTATAGTTAATTATGGTTGGTTTTTTGGTTACGCTTAGTATTAGGGTTAGGGTTAGAGTTTGAGTTGGTTACTTTAGTGGTTAGGGTAAGGATTAGTGTTAGGGTTACGGTGAAGGACTGCGGGAGCAGTCTTTTTAGTGCTTCGATTTTTCAAATTTTATTCTACGACTACCGGACTGCAGGGCTACGGGAGCAGTGTTTTTAGTGATTCAATTACTTTACATTTATTCATCGACTGCGGGACTGCAGGACTGCGGGAGCAGTGTTTTTAGTGATACCATTACTTTAAATTTATTATTCGACTACCGGACTGTAGGCTGCGGGAGCAGTGTTTTTACTGCTTCTATTTCTTTACATTTATTCTTCGACTACGGTACTGTGGCACTGCGATAGCAGTCTTTAAACTAATTCATCAACTACGGTACTGCGGCACTGTGGTAGCAATCTTTCAACTAATTCATCGACTACGGTACTGCGACACTGTGGTAGCAATCTTTTAACTAATTCATCGACTACGGTACTGCGGCACTGCGGTAGCAATCTTTCAACTAATTCATCGACTACGGTACTGCGGTGCTGCGGTAGCAATCTTTTAACTAATTCATCGACTACGGTACTGCGACACTGTGGTAGCAATCTTTCAACTAATTCATCGACTACGGTACTGCGGCACTGCGGTAGCAATCTTTCAACTAATTCATCGACTACGGTACTGCGGT
>JAOEHV020511099.1:0-20604 GCA_025447995.2 Isaurus tuberculatus
CAGTGTCAACAATAATAAAATAGAAAGAAAAAGTACAGTCTGTAAGTACTGTAGTACCTAAGAATTAATTTAAAGTGCCACTACGATGAAGTCTTGACCATAGATTTTTATTTCAAAATATTGAAGGAATAGGCCTAGTAAGACATGTGTCTAAATTTTTTGGACTTCAGACCACGAGAAGCAAAGATATCGGGGCAAAAATTTTAGGTTCTATCGCCACTTGCTCCTGAAAGCCAAACAAAGTTACTTCACGCTTAATTTATTCATGCACTTCCAAATAAGGGTAATACGCAGAGTGTTACGTCAAATACTTAACACTTTTCCTTCAGTCTCTAGTTTATTACCAAGTTCGATGAAAATTTTTCGTTGTTTCTTAAAGTTTCTGGTCTTTTTGTCAACATGGCTCCTTGTCGCTGTGTTTTACAAGGCTCTGACAATTTCGCAGACCTTCAAAATGGTATTTCGATGCACAGAAGTCCATCGCTAGTTCAAAAATCGCTTCACTGGAAATGGGTAAACTTAGTGCGAAATCAACACAAGAATTTCAACCCGGTAGGCGAATTCAGGATCTGCTCTGTCCACTAGTAATTGTTTTCAAGGAACTTATACTTCTGGTAATGGCAAGAAAGCAGCAAAATCAATGAAAGCTTTTTATGAATGTCGCTTCTGTGAATGATTGAAATAAATTAAAATAGTTGTTGAATGTTGTATTGAAATTGACATGGCTTTTCCGTGCAAGAAGTTCCACAAGCCACACAACAAAAAATTATTTAACATGCTTTCTGCAGTTGAAACAAAAAATTTTGAATGAAAAGACCTCAGGTAATTTATTTTGTTGGTTTATAAAATGTTTAATTATTGTTTTATTAAGTTTTCCTGCAAATAACTACTTTGTTTATCATTCACAGCTCGCAGAGAATTGTAGTCGATCGCAGACTTGGGGCAGTTCTATAAATATTACTTGTCTCAAAATATTTTCACACAGTCAGACAAGTCGTCTTCTGACTCAAAAAGTGATTCTTCTTCTTCTTCTGAGTAGCTTTCAGAGGACATTTTTGGTAACGATTAGTTGAATTTGTGGTCGTATATTTATACACAAGCTGTTCTTTCTTCAAAATTGGTTATTAAGTAATCGACGTAAGCAGAAACTCAGGGTGTTATCCACTGGCAATAATCGCGGGCGGAAAAGAGCACAGCTTTGGCGTTCGAGATGCCAATTTTATGGAACTTTGAACCACTGTTTCAAAAAGTCCTGTTAGGTTTTTGATAATTTTTTTGTGTAAAATGCTTTCTAACACACCCTTAAACAGATTCCTGTAAAAAAAAAATTTAATTTGAGAAGGTCGATTTTCATCATAGTGGCACTTTAACTAGTAGCAATAGTATCATTAGAAGTTCCAGTAACAGTAGTAACAGTCTAAGTGGTTGTAATAAAGGTACATTAATTTCATAATTTAGTAATAGCATCATTACTAGTACCTACTATTAACACTACTATTAGGCCAAACAAAAAAATATGTGTTTCCGATTACTGACCGCCCCTAATTCTTGGTCACTGACCCTAACTTTTTTATTGTTGTTTTTAGTTTTTCATGTCATTTGAGGTACAGTTAAATGTTATTCAAAACATCATATGAATTTAAAAATATATTGAAGGATTTCAGATTTTAATTTTGATCCCTTTAATGTACATGTTCACCATTAACAGTTGCTTTCAACTACAAACTAGGTAAATATATCACTTCTGTTGTTATAAAAAGTAGTTCAGGAAAAAATAAAATTATTTCAAAAAATAAAAATTAAATAATCCTAACTACCTAAGCTAATTTTTAGAGTGACGTAATAGGAATCACACAGTTTTTTTTATTTGGCCTTATTCAGTTTCAGTTCAGAAAGCAGAGTTAGTTTAAAGTTCATGAACTTACAACATGTTCACATAGAAACAGGTGCAGACACAGTACCACTTTGTAATTGCTACAGATATTATCTTTTACTCTGCTGGGGTGTTGTACTCCTGGGGGGGTACTCCCATATATTGAGTATACAGGTATGTGCCGCTGTTCAGGGTATGGTTTTCAGACCATCAATTCATCACAGAAATTTTTGTTTAGAACAGGGTTTAAAATTTTGCAATATTTATGAATTGTTTAGTACTGTACAGTGTGCAACAATTCTTCCTGGATGTGAGAATTGGCTTGACTGGATTTTGATGTACATTATTTTTTTCATGATTCACAGGCCTGACCTCTGTTTAATATTAATTTTGCACTATAATCTAATATGGCACTGATTGGCTTTCTAAAATTAGTTTAGGACAGGGAAGGGGATCGGGGTTGCTAGTTTAGTACAGGGTATTAAAATCAAGCCATTCCTAGTTTAGAACAGGGTCAGGTTTATGAAGGTCCAGCGGCACATCCCCACCCAAAATTCTAGTGAGTACCCCCCTGGGGTTGTACTAGATTTATATTTACAACAAATGCTGCCTGCAAATAACAAAAAAACCAACCTGGGCTGACAGAGTAGGGGTGCAAAAAAAAAAGTTATAATTATTATTAGTAGTTTAGTAGTAGTAATAGTAGTAGTGGTAGTAGTAGTATTTACTAGTAGCAATAGTAGTAATAATAGATTACAGCAATTATCTTAATAAGATAATTCAAATGGCTTACTTGAACATGCTTTGTTTTTTTGTTTCACCATCATTCATATCATCACTGGCCTGTGCAGGAGCATATGTGTTCAAAGATTTTGGCATCCATGATGGAGGCAAATGTTCATTTACTGACAAAGCAGAAACTTGTTTTAGAAGTTCAGCTTCTTGCTTAGAAATTGGTTTCCCCGGACCGATACTTTTATCATGAAGAGGAATTTCTTCCAAGTCATCATCTCGAACTGAGGAACAAATCCCACTATCTTCAGTACAACTAGTCAGTGATGATGAAGCACTGAACTCAAAATCACTAGTTGGTGAATCTGAAAATGCACTGTCTTTACTTGCTAGCCGTGGGTACGGCCATCCTTCGACATTTTCGTCCGATTTTAATTCAGTTTCTAAATCTGCATTATAATTTCTAGTGTATTCTGAGATTTGTGAAACATCTATATTTTCACTGTCTTGAATGCTAACTTCCGTGACGGTATGCGTATGGCTATCATGGATTTCAGAAGTAAGAGGTCTAAATTCGCTGTTGCTATCTTGAATTTCTTCACCGACACTCTTTTGGAAGTGACAAACTTCTTTGATAGACCCACCACCGTTTTCATGTCCAAGGTCGGTGACTTTGTCACCATCATCAGCATCCAATTTTTTTCGGTCTGATTTCATGTCTTCTTTGTTTAAAATCCCACCACAATCTTCATTGTGGCAATTATTGGATAAACAAGTCTCGTTTTCTTTCAGATCACTATCGGCATTTTGTGAAAGTCCAATATTATTCTCACTACTACTTTTGCCTTCTCTTACATAACTTGTCTCACAGTTGTCGCCTTCTGAGAAATTGCGCAAATCTAACGCTGTTTCGTCACTCGGGGTAACTACATCTTCTCCAGGTTCTGAAAACGATAATTCCTCGTCCATCGTCTAGAGACCACTGTCATTTGCCAAGTCGGGTTAAAAGTCTTAAAATGACTAACACTCGATTCTAAGAATTTCCGTTTGTTCCAATATTTGTTATTAAAAATATTTAGAACATTTATTCATGACCTTAGATTTTCCCAAGTTTTCTGGTTACGCGATGAAACTTCCAAAATTTTATAGTACCTCACCCATAAAGACCAATACCTCATTTTTCATTCCTGTCATTAAACCCTAACTTTTCTGTTCCGTAGTTTCTTTACTCCAAGCTGATTGTTGATTGTACGTGTTAGGCCGCTCACCGAATGCAAATTTTAAATGCAAATGCCGAATGATCTCACATTCACCATAAACCTGTCGATACATAATCGGAAGTTGTCGTAATGTCGAAAGTTCGATCCAGGCTTTTCCGCGCTGCCTCCAGGATTCAAAATGGCGGGTGCTTCAAGATTTGTATACTAAAATGCACAAGCGCCCTAGCAGTAAAAAGACACAAATCAATAGAAATGAACGCTATGTTGCCGTTAAACAGCAAAAAGGGGTCTCAATGTCCTCTGCAAAGCAAAAAGCAAAAGATTTTGCAGTGAAAGATGACAAACGTACTCGTATTCTCGCAAAGCAAGCGATACTGAGAGAGTTAACTCAGGACTCCGATCTTCTAATCAAGGCTCACGGACTGCAGTTAAAACAGAGAAACGAAACAGCTGATACAGGAGAAAATCCTTACGGAAAGCATCAACGTAAGTAAATAAATGTTTTCAGGAACTAGTGTAGCCGACTGAAGCTCGATAAGTCTTTAGGCGGGAATTTCGAAGCTTCTGTTTGCAAAAGTGAGCACTACGTAAGGCTAAACAGACACTCACGTGAAGACCGCAGGGCATTGACATTGAAGGGTTAACAAGATTGGAGAGGAATTAAGATTTTGTTAGAGCTAATGTCAGAAAGAGACAGTGGGGGAGTGGGGGGATCTATAAACTATAAGGGATTCCAAAAATTTGGACTACACTAAATAATAATAACAATAGTTTATTTTATTATATGGCAGGCTCGCTGAGCGGGCAAGATGAAGCGAATTCTGTGTTCTGATTGGTTACACGAGCGGGCAAGATAGGCCCATCTTGCCCGCTTGGGATTTTCAGTTGTTAAGTGAGATTCTTTGGCCATATAATAAATCCTTTATTGAACAAGCTTGTTCGGTCAAGATGGCTGAATATTGGCCTTGTTCTTTTTTGCATTTTCATGGACCTTGACTTTGTCTCGGTCCATAGTAACGCAAAAAAAAGAACTTGGCCAATATCCAGCCATCTTGACCGAACAAGCTTGTTCAATAACGCATATATATCCACATTGCAGTACAACTGAATTCTTGTGGTGGTCAGTTAACATTACAACACATATGACTATAGATTATAAATTAAGAATTAGCATAGCGCACAGTAGCAAAGGTATTAAACCTACTGGTGCGGCCCTTTATTATTGCATATGAATGTGTTGCGGCCCCAATCTGAGGGAGTACTTACAGTTAATGTACTAGTAAAATTATACCCCCTCCCTCTTTGGGACATGTGCAAAAATTGACCTTGACTAGTGCTACATGTTATAATATTCCCACCTCCAGAGGCTAATTTTATTGTTGAACTTCTGGTCTGGGATGCATTTTGCACTGTTACAGTAACTGTTTGAACTGGTTATTCTTATGAACTATCATCACTTAGAGCCCATGTTTTCCCTAGTTATTACTAATCCATAGGCAGTACGTGTGTTGGCTAGCTAACAATGTCTCAGTAGTACTTAATTATTAAGTTCTAGACATGTAGGACATGACTTAAATAATTGTTAAATTTGATTAGATTACATTGTATAAATTAAGGCAGTGTGATTGGTACAGTTGGTAAGATCTTTGCCTTCCAACCACAAGGTCCAAGGTTCAATGCCTGGATCTGCCAAAATTAGAACATTAATTGTGCGACCCTCTATACTGCCCAAGCTTACTCAGCTTTCCATCCTTACAAGGTTGGTAAATGAGTACTAACTTCGGCTGGGAGCTAACCTGCAGTGGATTAGTGTCCCGTCCATGGGGAGTCATGGACTCTCATCCACTTAACACTATAGAAACCAGAGATAAGCACTGGCTCCAATGGGCCACTAGGCTTGTAGCTTTTAGCTTTTTTTATATTTTATAACTTGTACAAAAGGGAATTCAAAGGTTGTAGTTTAATCTTGCATTATTATTTTCTTCTTAATTTTCTCTTCTTTGTATTATTAAAATACTTGGTTTTGAATTTTGAAATGATGAGACTTTTCTCCTCCCACTTTCATCAGAAATAAGTATGTTAACTTTATGAAATGTACAAATCAAGCTTTCATAAAATTAAGAGTAATTTTTTAAGAAGTTTATTTGAACAAAACAGTCAACTTCAATCTCTGTACTTAGAATATTTATTTAAGTACCATAAAAATGTCTGATACTGTATGTTTTTGACAATTATTCGAGAGATTACCAGATATTGCTTTAGAATATTAAAACATATCATGAGATTGAAGGAAATATCTACAATGTTCATATTGTTCTTTTGATACAAATACACATACAATACATTTACCATGTTTATTCATATATTATTATTATTGTTACTTATATGAATTATGTACTAATTATTACATGGGATTGTCCTCTTGTGGGATTGTAAACCATTCAATAAAGTTAAATAAATTTTATCTGTTATAATATAAATTTTTCATTTTAGTTATTCCTGAAAAAGAGCAGAAACCATCTGTGGAACAAGGTCATGATGAGACTTCAGGGTATGATTTATAATTTATGATGCTTTCTTCAAAAACAATTTCTTTTGCTCTGAACTCAGTTTAGTTTTTTAGATTTAAATAACAAATTAAATTAATTTAAGTAATGTACTGAGTGCAGGGGTATTAAAAGGAATATTGTTTACTAAAATTGAACAGTCAGTATTTCCAGATTTAAGTCAACAGAAATATTGTTTTTGTATAGAATGATTTTTGTAACATGTACTCAAAAGTATTTTTAAAATAAAAAGTAAGAGTTTTCTAAAAATTAAATTTTATGAAACAAAGAATTAAAAATCTTTTTTTTGATGACTTGTCAAGGGGACATACTTGTTACTGTGATTTCCTTTTAGTATTTATTTATCAGGGTCTGCCAAAAATCTCCATGTTTTTGTACATATCTGCTTATCCTTCAAATAACCACTGTATAAAATTTGGTTGTCTGAGATTGTACAGTGCTTGTCTTGAATTTAGCTTGCTTTGCTTAAAACTGTGAGGAGAAAGTATTTAAAGTAACATGTAACCTATGGTGTGCTGTTTTTTTTTTTGGAATTAAAAACATGTTTGTCCAACAGACAAGTTACATGTCAAAGATTTACGTGCATGAACTTGATTTCTGCTTGTTATGGACAATCCTACATAGGTAGGTTTTGATGCACCCTGTTATGGTTGTTGGTTCTGCTCTAATTGACATGGGGCCACCACTATTACAGTGGAGTCAGATCAAGATTGTAACATACAGTGCAATAATCAGTAAGACATCTGTAGTGTATTTAGAGGGAATGGACCTGAGTAAATGCTTAACACTGGCTATGAGGATAAAATTAATCTGAAAAAAAGAGAGAAATAATCTAGAAGAAATTTGAGTTTAAACAATGGTGGTTAGCAAAAAAAATTTGATCAAAAAGTTTGAGTGCCACGATGACCAAGCCACGCTTGGAATTTGATGGAAATGATGGTTTGTTGTATTCGAGCTTTTTGCAGATGGGAAAGGACTGATAATAGAGCCTGACAAAGATGACAGTAAGCAGTGCCGGAGAGCACTACATTGCACCTTCTCACTGGACCAGACATGCATGATATATTCACAACATTGCCAAACATTGGATTGGTAAAAGACTACTATATTAAAGCTGTCTTAGAACTGAACAGTCAACACTGCATATAATCGCCACGTGTTCAGGCAATTACACCAAAAACCGAATGAGCCAATTCAACAGTTCGCTACAAATCTTCGACATGCCGCGAAAGAATTTGGCTATCCTTAGAACGCCATATACGAGACGAGGTTATTGCTAAATGTAATTTCTGTTACATCAGGAAAAAAATTACTCGAGGAAGGAGAGACATTGACCCTTGCCTGAAAAGGTGGAAGCACAAATGGCAGGCCTTGCTACAGGCACAAAAGGCAAAGGAATCCGCAGTATGGGGGAAAAATGAAAAAAAAGCCACCAAGGAAAGGAAAGAGAAAGGAAAACCAAACAGAAAGGCAAGACCGATGACAACAGAGAAATTGGCTACAGGTGTGGCAAGACAGGGCTTTACAGCCAAGACCCCAGTTGCCCACCGAAATGGAAAATTTGCAAGAAATGCAGGGGCAAAGATCACTTTTTTAAGATGTGTAAGTTGAAGCCTTCTGAGGCCAAAACTAGCAACAGTAAGGTGAATCATGTCCAAGGAAACCGTGATATGCATTCCATATTTCTAATGATAACCAATGGACAATCTGTGGAAAAGGTATTATTGAACCAGTAGTCCCAAAAACGAGAGGGGATATACGTCTTTGCATCGATATGAGAAGGGCGAATATAGCTATGACACACACTCGCTATAGTATCCCTATTGTGGATAAACTGCTGCAGAACATGAATGGCTCAAAGATCTAAAGCAAATTGGATCTTAAGTGGGGATACCATCAACTTAAATTAACCCCAGAATTAACCTGTAAATTGTCCGAGCCCCTAAGAAGGTTGATCAGAAAAGGTACACCGTGTATGGTCGGCTCGGAACAGAAAAAAAACATTTCACTCACTTAAACAGAGAATGGCAGAGGCGGGCACGTTTGCTTACTTTGACAAAACGGCACCAACCAAGATTGTGGCCGACACAAGTCCAATTGGTTTAGGAGCAGTACTGCTACAGGTGCAATAAGGACAATGGACATCAATCTACTATGCCAGCCGTAGTCTGACAGAATGTAAACAGAGATACTCACAGACTGAAAAGGAGGCACTATCTCTTGTGTGATCATGTGAGAGACTCCATGCCTATGTTTATGGAATCAAGTTTGACCTCGAGACTGACCACAAACCACTTGAAACGATCTATGGCCCACACTTCAAACCTTATGCTCAGGTAGAGCGCTTGGTGCTTCACTTTCAGCTATATGACTTAAGAGTTTGCCAGGGCATAGAAACATCGAAGATCCCTTATCGCAATTGTTGGACCAACACAAGAGGCTGACCACCCATGACCACAGTGCAGATTACTATGTAAGGTTTATAGCAACACAGGCAATTCCAAATGCATTATCCATTCGAGAAATTGAAGAAATCTCAGCCACTGACGAGGAGCTGATCGACGTAAGGAAAGCAATCCAAGCAAGTAACTTCAACAGCTGCAAACAATATCAGATTGTGGCAGGTGAACTGTGTGCTATCGGACAGCTGATTCTCAGAGGTACTCGTAGTTTGATACCCAATAAGTTGCACCCAAGAGTACTAGCATTGGCACATGAGGGACACTTAGGGGTCGTCGGTACCAAATAGAATCTCAGAACCAAAGTATGGTGGCCTGGGATGGACAAAGACGCAGAGCGTCATTACAGAGGTTGTCGTAACTGTCAGCTCATTGCAAGACCAGATCCACCAGAGCCAATAAGGTCCACAACCCTACCTGATGGTCCTTGGCAGGATATTGCGTGCGACTTGATAGGACCATTGCCATCAGAACACTGCCCATTAATAATGGTAGGCGGTTGCAGTCGCTATTATGAAGTGGGCATTATGCAATCAGCAACAGCAAAGAACGTGATTGAGCAGCTGGATCAAATCTTTAGCTGCTGTGGACATCCTGTCACTATCAAATCAGATAATGGGCCCCAGTTCATGTCTAAAGAGTTCAGCCAATACTGCAGCGAGAATGGAATCAAGCACCAGAGAGTAACTTCAAAATGGACACAAGCCAATGGAAAAGTCGAGAGACAAAATCTTTCAATCCTCAAACGCCTGCAGATTGCCCAAGCAGAAGGAAGACCACGGAGAGCTGAACTACGAAAGTATGTATCGGAGCGCATACAGAAGCCTACCGCACAGTACTACTGGAAGGAGCCCAGCAGAACTCATGTTAAACTGCAAAATGCAAGGTAAAATTCCTGACCTAAGCATCAATCCTATTTATGACCAGGAAATCCACGACTGTGATGCCGAGCAAAAGGCAAAGACAAAGATCTATGCTGACAACCGCTGAGGAGCCCAATATTCTGAGATCAATGTGGGTGATCAAGTATTAGGCCCTGTCCACACTAGTGCTTTTTCATTTGAAACCGCATACATTTCGATGTGTTTAGGCCTTCTGTCCTGTCCACACTAAGACACTGAGCTTTTTCTCTGAAACTGCATCATTTGAAAACGCTTTCGAAGATGGATCCAAATGAAAACACATACCTATTGTCTTTATGTGGACAGTTGAAAATGCATCGAAATAAAAACGATAACGTCAAACGCATGTGCAAATTGTAAAACTTCCATCACACAAACACAATTCAGCGTTTTCGAGCATTTTAGTGTGGACAGTGAAAACGGTATGAAAACGGTATAAAAACGGTAGTGTGGATGCAAATCAATCGATGCGTTTTCGATGGCATCAAAAACAAAGCCAGCACACCTTTTAATCCAGTCCCACATACAATGATCAGCAAGAATGGAAATAGCACTGTTGTGGAAAGCCCCAGTGGAGCACAGTACTCCAGAAACACCAGCCACATCAAGAAATTTATTCCTGAGTCCCACATCCCTGAGGGGGAAAGAGAAATAACAACGACATAAAAAGGCAGGGGAGAAGAAGTACAGAGTGAACTACCAGCCCCACCAGATAGAGCTAAACAGATAAGACCACAGTGCGGAACAGGCCGATAAGATTTGATGATTATGTGATGAAATAACTAGGAATTTATTCGAAAATCTTTGCGAACTCACCTGTTTAGTTTTGATAGCTTTTTCATGGCCTGAACATTGTTTATATTCCTTTTTATGCTACTATTGAACTTACAGAACTCGTTAAGAATTTGACTTTCAATCCCAGTAAAGGGGGTTGTTAAATTCGCGATTCTCGCAATTTTAAAAATTTTGCGAACTTAAAGACCCCCGAAAAATAACAATCACAAACTTTGATTTCGCAAAATTTAATGAACATAGAAAAATCATGTATTTGGGTTTTCAAGGGTCCTAAACAATTTTTATCACAAGGTGTTAGTACAATGAGCTATCATCTATCAACTTTAGATGTTAATCAGTGTCAAGATTCCCTCAAGTTCTTCTTTGGTATCTAAGAAATCATCTTCGCACAGTTCGTCCAGTACATACTTTGTACAGTCGTCAAATTGACCATCCTGTCCCGGATCCTTGTAGTGTGTAGTTACGAGTGTCTTGTATATTTCCACTCTTGCCCTGTTCCTTGGTTTATCGTCCAAACCCCTTCCTCATACGTCTCAGTAGGAAGAATGACAATGTCGTCTAAGAACTCTTCTTCAGTCCCTATCAGAGGCTTAACCAATAAAAGGAACATAACGCTTGCATTTGTTATTTCGTTGTCGGGGGAGTTCTCGCCAATGCAGATCATATACCAAGGGAAAACTTCCAGAAGTCAGCCAGTGGGCTTCAAGTTTCCAAATGGGTTTGCGGTTTCACAGAATGAGAAGCACTACTCCATTGAAGAGAAAACACTTTCCCTGATCGACAAAATCATCAAGCCATTCGTTGAGAGGAAAAAGACGAAAATGAAGCTGTCACTAACACAGAAAGCGTTTCTGATCTGGGATGTGTTTAAGGGGCAAAAGACGGAGAAGGTCTTGCCAAAGCTGGCATCTCTAAATATCATGGTTGTGTCTGTACCCGCTAATATGACTAACTTTTTTCAGCCATTAGATCTAACTGTTAACGGTCAGGCGAAGTGCTTTATGAAAGATAGATTTACCACATGTTACTCCGAAGAGGTACAGAAACAGATAAACCCAGGAAACGGTGATACTAATGGCGAGGTCAACGTCAATTTGAGACTTACAGCCCTGAAACCTCTCCAGGCTTCATGGTTGGTGGACCTGTACAACCATCTCAGCAGTGATATTGGTAGGCGCCACATCGCTAAAGGTTGGGAAAAGGCTGGCATCGCCCAACTATTAGATGAATCGTTTAGCCTTCCCCCTAAGGATCCATTTGAAGAGATTGAAGGTTCTATTGAGATCTCCTAGAAAGTACATGTAACGATACTCTCGATAATCAATGATGACTCGGAATAACAAGAAAACTTTTTTTATTACTGTAAGACTGACTTTTAGAGGAATACAGCTGCTGCTAAGGGACAGCATATTGGTTTTGTTTCAATTTTGATTAATGTACAATTTTTGTAAAAAAGAAAAAATAAAGCCACTTAATCGTCAATTTAGCAAAATTAGATTCCCTGCAAACACAATTTTTCTACACGATCGCGAAATTAAAGACTCGCGAAATGTGCCGAGAAAATTTTCGCGAAATTTAAGTCCCGCTAAAATAGAGGAGAATACAAAAAAGTTATATCTTAGCATCAGGAGTACGAATTTGCTGTAAACTGCATTTATTCAACTATCTTACAGGATCTGGAAAGGAATAATATAAAAATTATTTTGTTTTACATAAGATGATAACGTGTTGACAGATGTAACACATATCACGGAACATCCCTCTTCATTACATTCTAACTATGGTATAAATGAAGGTTCAGACAGATTAGTCAGTCATGTAGTAAAATAAACAAAACAAAAATATTCGAATACAGACTTGTACTAATATAGTAAGCAAATTTAAAAGTTCAATAGTTATTAATGAGCATAATCTTTCAGATATACAGATTCCTTGATTGTTTGTTGGGGACGGTACCTTTTGGGGGGTTTGCACTGTCATCAGTGCTGTTGCTGGTCTACCTCTGGTGGGTGGACACTTTGCAGT
This sequence comes from Isaurus tuberculatus, assembly GCA_025447995.2. NCBI lineage: Eukaryota > Metazoa > Cnidaria > Anthozoa > Zoantharia > Zoanthidae > Isaurus > Isaurus tuberculatus. The sequence goes on from JAOEHV020511099.1 coordinate 12,574, forward strand.
CGTCAGCGTTTGGTTCCATTACTGAAGTAGAGTTGTTTGGATAAACTTGATCTTCTTGTGGTGGCTGTTGTCTGGCCGTTGTTTGTTAGTAATGTGGTTGACTTTGCAACTGTTTCAGGTTTACTCTGTTTCGACGATAGTATCCAAAATCTATCAGAACTTCAGATGATCTTTCGTCATATCGCCTGGTTACAGTCGCCTTTGTCCAATCTTTCTTTCCCAGTTTAAAAGGTCTCATCTGCACGTCAACTCCCTCTTCTAGGTGTATTAAGTCCCTGGCTCCCTTGTAATATTTTGCTTGTTTCAGCTGCTTTGCTCGTGACTGTTTCTGGACCATATCAGGTTGTATGGTCTGTGGTCCAAGGAGCTGTTTGGTTATTGGCAACTGGCATTTACACTGTCGTCCCAGTAGTCTCTGAGCTGGGCTATTTCCCATGGCTTCAGTTTGTTTTGTTGTGGAGCGGCAGTACTGCAAAATAGATGTCACCATTGGTTTCCTTGGCTTTTCTCAGAGGCTGTTTTGCCTCCTTAACTGCTGCTTCTGCCTTGCCATTTGTCTGCTGGTGTCCTGGGCTTCCTGTGCAATGTTCAAAACCCCAGTCGCTTGTGAAGTCTTGAAATTTGTCACATGTAAATTGTGGGCCATTGTCACTGATAACGACATCAGGAATAACTCGTCTAGCAAAATGACACTTGAGTTTCCTTAGAGAAATAATCGACGACAACGAGATAGTCTTTGCCATCAATTCTGTACAAGTCTGTACCAACTTTCTCCCAGGGTCTTTGTGACTCATTAATGTCTGTTCCTGCTGTTTAGTGTTACACTTGCTACATGCTTTGCATAAAGACACATGTTCCTTTATCTCAGATGTCATCCCTGGCCAATACATGGATTCCCTCAATCTTCTCAAACAGCCATTGACGCCGAAGTGGGAACTGTGCAGCCACTCTTTCATTGTCGAACGCACTTGCTTTGGTATGATGAGTCGTTCATCTTTGAATACTAACCTGTCATACACACTCAGTTCATCTCTGAAGTTGAAATAAGTCAACAAGACTGCTGGGAGGTCCTTCTTGTCTTCTGGCCAGCCACTGTGAATGACTGTCTTTAAATTTTGCAAACCTTCATCTGTCTGCATTGCATGCTTTAACTCTTCTAATCTTTCATAATCATTAGTCAACGGAAGTAATTTCACGACATTAATTCTCTTGAATTCTCCTTGTTTATTTGCACATGTTGGCACGAATGCTCTACTTAGAGTGTCAGCCAAGGATATTTCAGGACCAGGTTTATAGGTGATCATTATATCATACTTCTGTGTCCACATTTCCTTTTCGTTTTTTGCATATTGAGAATCAGTTTCTGTCAGAGCATGGCTTAAAGTCCCTTTTCAATGGCATCACATTGTACGTTTAATTCCTTCGCAGGATCATAATACAAGACTATTGGGGCTTTCGTGAGCATTTGTTGTACTTTTTCAAATGCTAAATCGTGCTCTGGTCTCCAGCAAAATTCAACATCCTTCTTGGTTAGTTGCTGAATTGGCCCTAAGGTTTCAGCTTGTCTGGGCTGAAACTTGGACAAGTAGTTAACGAAACCACAGAATCGGCTTTGACATTTGTTGGATGGCCTCGATTTTTTCTGGATTAGGTTTCAGGGCTCAGGCCATCCGTTGTGACTAAGGTAAGTTATCTCCTCAAGCTTCAACTTGAGCTTCTTCTTGTTTAGCTTCACACCTCGGTCTCTGCAGCACTGTAAGAACTGCTTTAACTTCTTGCTGTGGTCGTGTGTTGCTTCTTCCTCTGTTTCTCAAACTCCATAAATGACCATGTCATTATGTATGGTTAATACACCATCAAGTCAATCAAGGGTTTCATTTAACTTCTTCTGAAATATCTCACTTGCTACACTGATACCAAATGGAAGCCTCATCCATCACTATCTGTCATAGAGAGTGTCAAATGTTGTGAATTTACTTGACTCGTCATTCAGCTTCACGTGCCAGTAGCCATTACGGGCATCTACCTTGGTGAAGACTTTCGCTTTCAACAGGTCAGGTAAGACGTCATCAATCACTGGTAAAGGGTAATGTTCCCTTTTGAGGGCTCTATTTAGATGTTTGGGGTCCAAACAAAGCCTTATATCTTCAGATTCTTTTGTGGTAATGACAAGGTTACCCACCCAGTCTGTCGGCTCATCAACAGGTTTGATGATTCCCAAATCTGTCGGTCTCTTTAATTCATCTTCTAACTTTAGCTTTAGTGCAAATGGCACCCGTCTCAATGGCGAAATATTTGGTGGAACTGTTGGGTCTACAATTAAGTTTTGTTCACCTTTGAGTGAACCTAATTCACCTTCAAACACATCTTTGTACTGTTCGATGATCTCTTTAGCAGTCTCTACTTTCTTTCTTCTGGTTATCTCATCACTTGTGGTTGTTGTCATAGCTACTTTCTCAAAGTTCTCGTCTTGCACTTAAATCAATCCAATCTGTTGGATGACTTTGGCTCCAGGCAATGGTGTTAATTCATCTTTCACGAACATGAATTCTACAGAGTATTTGCGGTTATTCTTCGGATTTCTCATTTTTACTCTGCACGTGCTTAGTGGTTTGAGTTCCGTTTTCTGCTACATTTGTAGTACACGTTTTGTTGGTTTAATATCCGCTCTGTTGACATATTTGCTTGGTAATACATTAACTGTTGCGCCACAGTTGATGTGAAACTTAACTGACTTGTTGTCAATTAACATGTTTACGTAAATTTCACAACACTGACAACTTCTTTAGTTTCGGGTTTCCCTGTCACGGTAAATAGAAATTCTGCCTCACTAGATTTGCTGCCAGACATCTCATCCACTCTGTGTGTTTTTTTCTCGTGTTTTGCACATCTTGGCGAAACGGTTCTTCTTTCCACATATGCTGCAAATCTGTCCCCAGGCTTTGCAGTGTTCTTTTCCCATTTTGTGTTTGTCTCCATAGTAGGGATACGGCTTTATGGATATTTGATTGTGATAGGTGTCATGTTTCTCTGCTTCTTCTTTCTTGGCTATTTCTATGCACTTTTGCGGCGTCAATTTCGGTTGTCTCAATAATCGTTTTTGCGTGTTTCCGCCTCTTATTCCCAACACAATGCGGTCTCTTATCAAGGAGTCATTTAAGGCACATACAAAATCCACAGGTCTGCACCAGTGTCCATAGTGCTGTTATATACTTGTCGATGCCTCTTTTTGATCACAGCTGTTGAATAAATATCTCTCGTATGTTTCATTTGTTTCTCCCATTGCATATTTATCAAGATCCATCATGATTTCAGACAGCTTATGTTTTCACGGCCTCAGTTCCTACTGAGTTCAGAAATAACGGGACGCGGTATTCCTCAGGCTGTTTGTCCAGCTGAGATACAGTGGCATAGTTTTTCCACTGCTGCTTGTATACCTTCCCATTTGTGGCTTTGTTCTTTCCTGTTAAATCCAAACTCGTTGGTGGTTGAATTCCTTGCAAAATTTGCTACGCCGGTCCCGAGGATGATGATTCCGCCATCTTGCCCTCTCAGAAAAATAAAATCACTGGCTCTTACGAACGGGGTTGAGGTTCGATCGCTGCCACCATGTAAAGTATCGCAAAAATGAATAAGACATCAAGAGCATGTATTTACTGTAAACTGCATATATTTAACTATCTTACAGGATCTAAAAGGCAATAATATATTTTGTTGTACGTATGATAGTAACATGTTGGTAGCAGTAACACATATCACGTAACAAAGATAGACAAAATTGGTCAATTGGTGATTTGAACCAATGTCTGCTGTGATGTTTGACATAATTACTACTGCCAAGCCATCCTGACTCCCCTACTGGAGTTGTAATAGTAAGGCAAAAAAAAAAAAGAAATCAGAAGTTGGCCGGTCATCTTTTTTAGCCAACTAAAATTTAGTTCAGACTTGCCTCATTTCTGACTGGTTAAACTATTGAGAAAAACAGTATTATATTTTATTTAAGAATGAAATAAAACAAAAATTAAAGGTTTTTTACAAGTGAAAAATATATCAATGCAAAAACCACAAATTTGCAATTCTTTCAAGTGTTTTTGTCAACAAAGAGCAAAAAGAAGTTTTGCTAATTTTCTCAATTCGGTTAAATAATAACTCTGGTAGTTGAGTTAATCAAGATGACCAGCGAAGGAAGATTTTGTCAGGTCAAGTTGCTTTACATACTGAACGGACATTGTTCATTTTGACTGACCAGCCATTATTTTGAGTCTTGGATAGCCTGGACTGACTTTTAGTCCTCATTTTAGAATACTTTAAATTGAAGGAAAAAAATTCCATTCAACAAAACTTGTTTTTTGGTCCTAGGCCATTTAATTATGCAACCTCTTAGGTCAATCAAAAGCAAAACTTTAACTTGCACATTATTATGAACTGTTTAATTCTGTTGTTTCTAAAAGATTTAGATTCCATTGTCAGTTCAATTATTTTTTCTCCTAAAAGTGCACAAAGGAAAACTGAGCCGTTAGACATAAGGAGTGAAAAATCAAAGAAACAACATTCAAAAGATGGTTTAGAAAGACAATATAGCTACACCTGGGACCAACATGGCAGAGTACAAGAGATAAGAATAAGGTCTGTTTAGTCTATAAACAATTTAGTCTAGGTAGCTGCAAACAAGTTGTTTAAAATTAAAATATGTAAGAGTAATTTGTTAATTTTTGTTGCACTACAACTTTTAGTATTTAGAAGATATTCGATAAACTATGTTTTATTTTTATTGTAGTTAAGCTAAAAAAGCTAAATCCTTTTCCGAGCCTTTAGCGGCGTGGTTGGCGCAGTTGGTAAGATCTATGCCTTCCAACCATACGGTCCCAGGTTCGATTCCTCGGCTGTACCGAAAATTGAACATTTGTGTGACCTTCTTTTCCGCCAAAACTTACTCAGCTTTCCATCCTTACGAGGTCGGTAAATGAGTACCAGCTTCGGCTGGTAGCTAACCTGCGATGGATTAGTGTCCCGTCCAGGGGGAGTCAATGACTCTCATCCGCTTAACACTACTTAACTAACCGGAGATAAGCCAATGGGCCACTAGGCTCGTATAAGGATTTAGCTTTAGCTTTTCCGAGCCTAGTGGCCCATCGGAGCCGGCGCTTATCTCTGGTTTCCGTAGTGTTAAGCGGATGAAAATCCTTGACTCCCCCTGGACGGGACACTAATCCATCACAGGTTAGCTCCCAGCCGAAGCTGGAACTCATTTACCGACCTCGTAAGGATGGAAAGCTGAGGAAGCTGTAGCGGAAAAGAAGGTCACACAAATGTTCAATTTTCCGTAGAGCCGAGGAATTGAACCTGGGACCTTGTGGTTGGAAGGCAGAGATCTTACCAAGTGCGCCAACCACTCCGACTTTTTATATTTATTGTAGTTAAAACAAAACAAAAAAAATAATGTTATATTTCACTGTTCTTACAAACTTTTATACTTTTTTTTCTAAACTGCTTCTTTGATAACCTCTCTTAGTCCAGTCATCTTCCCAGTTAAGGTTGATGTCGTCATCTCTGTCACATTTCAAATTTAATTCCAGTATTAGATTTAGGTTAAATCTGTCGTGTTTTCTTATAAATTCGCCTACTGGATGACTCGAAATCTGCATTTGGATATTTGGTATCTTATGATAATGAAATCACATCAAGTATATAACTTAAATCTTTTGAATGCCAAGGGTTTTAAACATTTCTTAGTTGATGTCTTGTTATAGAACTATTTGAAAGGAGCATGAATTTAAAATAACTTAGAGATAAAAATTTGGTTGTCATACATGGATTTCGAATGTGTACTGCGGATTTGAATAACTTACTGATTATTTACATTCTTCAATGTTTAGATTTATTGCTAGAAAGTTTGTCTACCTTTGGATCAAAAGGGTTTTTGGCCGCATCCGTCCTTCCGTGGCAAGGTATCTGTACATCAAGATTGCTTGTAAGGCCAAGAGCCGAGTCCCATTTAGTATTAGTTTTGACTTAAAGTTTTGTAGTTCTACATGGGAATTAAGCTTACCCAACTTTATTTTGTGAACATGTTGATAACTTTTAGCTGTCGTGTGATCCACATGTGGGCTCAAGAAGGCCAGTGCTTTGTTTGTGAGCAATAGAAACAATAATTTTATGGTATTTTTCACTAAAACTTTGAAAAAGTATCAAGTGGACTGTACTGGATAATTTATCTGAAATTCTACAATATTTTAAATTGTTTTTACAGTACAAGTTTTTACGTACAGTATGGAAGAATTATTAGGTTGCCCACTACTTCAAGCAATGCCTGAAAAAAATTATACATTTCATTTTGCTTGTAAAAAGGTTCTCTATTACAAGGAAATGGGCCACCGTAAATTTTGAACAGTGTGTTTACGCCTTTCTTTTATTTTAACCCTCAGATGTTATTTGTTCAACATTAAAGAAAAATCTGTTTCATTTTGGATATAGAGAATACTTCATGAAAAGTGCGCGCGTACGGTTTTTATTCACGAGTCATGAAGTATCGATTATATACATGATTATTAATTGATTATATACATGAAGTATAGATTATAAACATTGTACTTGTAATATGTTTTCAGCTCCCCCCGCCTCGATTAGTTTATAAGCTATTTGCGGGTGGGAAAGTAATGTAATTAGTTATATTTTCAATTTTCAATAAAATTTGTTGTTGTTGTTGTTGTTGTAGTATCATAAAACGAACGAGTGAGCGGAGCGAATGAGTGAGTTTTATGATACGAAACGACGAGTGAATAAGAACTGTGCAAAGCACTTTACGTGATGTTTTCTGTTTATCATATTCATTTCGAGATTCCCTTTCAGTTATGCCGAATAAGGTTTTAATCATGTTTTTTAAAATAGTTTTCCTAACAGTATCTATAAAATATAAAAACAAGCAATGTTATTTAGCAATTTCTTCAATTTAATCTGAAAACAAAAAGCTAGCTTTGAAAATGTAAAGTAATTAAAACAAAAAATAAAGTTTTTTAAAACTTTTTTAAAAAAATATGATTTGCAAAAGAAAACTTTTAAAGTTAACTGGTTCCCGTTTGCAGTCGATTTTGCTTATGACTGAAGATTGGGAGTTCTTGCAGCTTTTCGGGAGAAAATCTGTTGACGTTTCTTTCCTCTCGCATATTAGAAACCCATTGAATGATTCCAAGGCCAAATAAGGCTTTGTTTTGATATTTTTGTTTCAAAATTCCTTAGTAAATCTCTCATTATAATATTGAGTAACTTTTGAAAACTATGCAGTATTTTTCCGTCATGAATGAACGACTGGCATACTGCTGGTTTTTGCTTTCCAACGGCAAAACTTTTCAAATTAATATTATTGCTTCTGATTGGACGTATCGCTTTTCTCACACGTGAAAAAAGCAATACGCGGCTTCTGATTCATATAATAGATCAGGATTGCTACAATACTTTTTTTCCTAATATGAATAATTTTGCACTTTGCAGTTTTATTTTGTGTTGTGCAACATCTCCTTGTAATGGATAATGAACACCTCTTTTTATTTTCAATTAAAAAATCTGCTTCTCATTTTGAAACACAACCCTGCATACTGTAAAAATGTTGATAACGATCATTTTTATATATTGTTTGCTTTCTAGGGCACTTTTCGAAAAGAAATTGAAGTTCCACATTCTGAGAACATGGCAGGAAATATGGTGGTCAGGCCGCAAAGGATGGAAGCTAAATATCAGAGCAGAATACCACAACAGGTAATAAACTGAGACAAAAGTGAAACAAGTTAGTCCATAAGTATTGGATTCTGTTTATCTGGATCGTCATATTCATCAATGATGTAAGCTTTATAAGATGACGTCCTGTAGACAGGTGATGCTGTTCTGTACATGGTATATGTATTAATTACTTGGGCTTCCTGTGGGAAAGCCCGAGGTATAAGTTGGGCTTCGTTCGTAGTTTTTGTGGGTAAAGCCTCGAAGAGGCTTCTACCGCACTATGTCGTCAGTTTGAATGAGTGTCTGTAATATCGACCA